>OX457027.1:64358364-64530706 GCA_949752745.1 Protula sp. h YS-2021 | reverse complement strand
TATATATAAAATTAAGTCTAGGCAGGAATTTTTGCAGTTCTCATGTTATGATTAATTGATTGTATTGGAATAAATTAAGTTACTCGTTCAACATAGATCATAGAATTTGACATGTGTTTCTATCTTTTGAATACATCATTATTATCACTTTATCAAAGTTTTGAGATGTTAAGCAGTATTTTTCGGTGATCTTTATTAATTCATCAATCTGTTGAGACTGGACCGTAATCTAGCATTTCCCTAGAAGTTAAAGAAGAAACTGTAGAAAATAGTCTTTATTTTACAGGGGCACAGTTTGCAGGCAAACATAAAGAGAAAAAAAAAACGTGGAACTATTTTGTCTCGCGGAGTTAGCACACAGGTTGTATTTATGTCCAATCACAGCCTTGCTTTGCATAATAAATAGGTGGGCGGAGCACAAATGTTTGAGGCGGGAAACTCATTGTGATTGACGTTTCGGCTGGTGAGTCGCTGTGCTTGTCTCATTCTCAGCATTATGAACTCACTAAAGCATTTTTGTAGAATTCGTCTTGCAGAAAACAAAACAAAATGACATTTTCATGAACAAGAAGTATGGATGATAGCGACACCTAGCCACAAAGAAATCAAAATCAACAACTTTTTTTACGTGAGAGAAATGAAATGGTTGTGGACTTGTTAGCTTCAATTTTCGAAAAGTCACTGGTCAGCCTAAAAAAAAAAAAACATCGAATGCTGGAAGGGAGTTGGTGGCGGGGCAGATAGACAGGATTTTATTTGGACATACTGTTGTCACAAATAGACGGAAATGTGAGTGTCATTCAAAATGGTGTGCTGCGGCACTTGGAGACGGAAAGGGTTTCTCTTATGCTGTACATAGGTTACAGAAAACCATTTGGTTGTATGGCATAAGTTGGGCCTGCGTGGACAAGAAAGCTGTTGGTTATCATTTTGAGCAAATAAGCTGTAGTAAATATAAAATAAAATAGAAGAAATAAAATGTCAGCTTTCGCTTGAACTGCTTGATGGCCAAAGAATCAGTTTTTTTTTTGCTCAGAAATTCCTCTTAATGCTGTTTTGGGAAGTGAAGAAACAAGAATTCTGTTTGGTTTTCAGGAAGTCTTAGCCTTGTAATATCCAAGAGTTCTAGAAATAGTCCAGGAATCAAATTTATAGTAAAATTCTCTGAAAAAATATCCATGATAATAGTCTACACCTTATCCAGCTCTCTTTTATCCCCCCACCAAGCCGGGTGTAACAGGTTTTTGGCCTTTGGATCTCTTAATTGCCTTCCACCCCTCCCCTCCCCCAGGACGAGATATCCTAGGATAAGTTGGCCCCCTATGGAAGCCAGGTTTTCCTGAGATATCTTGGACCTCTCCTGATACAAAACTACAGAGAAATAGCATCGCATAAAAAAGAATAAATAAAATCCCAGCACCATAACACTTCAGATAACAGTTCTATGTCCGTTTGTATTTGAAATTTACACATCCTATGCATTGCATTCCCAATTTATGTCAAGGGTTTTATGGTAGATCCCTGAGCTTTGTAGGTAGTCAGTTATAAGTGGGGGTGGGGGTGGGGTTAGCAAGATATAGGCTGTTTTGGCCCACGGGAGCCAAGATATCCAAAGATATTTTGGTCGGGGCCCTGGATATCTTGGACTACCGCCGATTTCAAGGGCGTGTGTCCCATGCAGTTCTGTGGCTCTGCATCTATAAAGCAAGCGGCGAGCGTAATGCAATTCGTGTTAAAGTCAGCACGGTCATCGTCCCCAGACGCACCACACGGACTGACCTTAATCTAACAACAATGGCGGAAGCAATATGCAGATGGATACTATCATTGGCTGGCCTTTGTTTAGACGAAAGATCAACAAAAGAGAGTTGCGCTTTTAGATGTGAAACACAAGGTCTGTTGGGATGCCAGGGAGAAAAAGGAATAAGAACATTTTGCGTGACGATTGATCGAAAGAGGTTTCTATCCACAATTCTCATCTTACTAATTACAGCAACCCGAAGATTCCACACGGATTTGGCGAAGTTTGCTCAATGCTCCATGAAAGTACAGAAAAGAAATTGGAAAGGTTATGTGCGTGTTTGGGTATTCTCTGAGGGAACTTAAGCAATCTGAAAACACCATTTTTAGAGGAAATTTAGCAAATGGATATATGTTCTGGTCATGTTAACATACACCCGAACAAGCTTCCCGTCATCTTGAAATAAAAAGTTAGGATGTCCTAGGATGTTTTCACTGCAATCTTCTCACTTGATTTTTTTGTCGTTTCACGTGACTGCTTAAATGATATTACAAGCCCTTTCGCTTTAAACAAAAAAAAAAAAGCAATACGCAAATTCAAGAGGGAACTTTTCAGTCGAAACAATGGGCTCTAGAATTACTATTGGACTGATGCATCACTAAGTTCTCCAGCCAACTAATCCACCCTTCTCTCTCTCTCTCTCCCTCGCTCCCTCCCTCCCTCTCTATCTCTCTCTCTCTCTCTCTCTCTCTCTATTTATCTGTCTATCTTTTTCTGATTCTAGTGAAACCTAAGCTCCGGGAGAGTGGAGATGAGCCAGCTGAAAAAAGAACGTTAATACAAAGCTGATTGATTCCACTGAATCTCTCTCTCTCTCTCTCTCTCTCTCTCTCTCTCTCTCTCTCTCTCTCTCTCTCTCTCTCTCTCTCTCTCTCTCTCTCTCTCGCTCTCTCTCTCTCTCTCTCTCTCTCTCTCTATCTATCTATCTATCTATCTATCTATCTATCTGTCTACCTATATATATGTCTGTCTATCTATATATATGTCTGTCTATCTATCTATCTCTCTTTCTGTCTTTCTATCTCTCACTTCTTCTTCCTCCTCCTCCTCCTCCTCCTCCTCCTCCTCATTTAGTATTCGCGAAAGAATGCGATAGATTTCGGAAATTCAACCGATGCAACCGAATGATTCACAGCTTCCCGTGCTTAGTTATATACAATATTTTGAATACATTTATAAAAAATGTAAACAACAGACGAACGAAAACTCTGCATTTGCGTCATTACACAAATATCAATTGTGTTATTGTGTTTGTTATTCAGTTCTTGACAGATATTTATATTTGCGTGAATTCTAAATAGATGTTAAATGCCACTGGCTTCGAGTTTCGCATAATTTTTTTTTTTTTTTGGAAATCAAAACCAAAGAAGCCTAGCAATTATTTGTTTGACATATGTTGAATACCAATGATCAAATGAAACGCACTTGTATATGAGCAACAGGTTGAGTTGAGCCATCTGACCCCTACTGCTGCTTCCAACGTTTTACATTGAATGGCAATTATATTCTTTCTTTAATTAGTTCGTTTACATCTGAAGCGAATAGTGTTTTGAGATTGTTAATTATCAGACATAAAGAAGAAAACACTAATACTGAAAGACTTGTTTGAGTCAAATGTTTTTTGATGAAAACTTCTTTAAGTTCTTTATTATTATTTTATTTTTTTGCAACTTTCTTTCTTCTGTAAAGAATAAGCAAATGCATGTTTTGCGCTAGACCCGATTCCCTGAATTTCTCGCAAAACGTACGATTAAGGTGAGAAACTTGCAGGAATGCGATTGCCTAGAACAATGCATAAAAAAACAGATGATATATCAAGCAAATAAGCCCCAGCTCATGTGACACTCATTACACACCACCACAAAGGAATGACACAGAGAAAAAAAGTCAGTTTTTTTAATTTGTTTATTCCATAAGTTTTTGAGTTGCAAATGCGGGTGGTAATTAAGTGGAGATCCATCTGTGGTGTACTGATTCGGTGCGGGACAGTAGGCCTTTTCTATGCGAAGGGAAGGATGGGGGTGACTGAGGGGCTAAAAATTATTATGTTTGTCAATTGCTCCCCTTGTCACACAACAAAAAGAACACTTATATTGCTCCAAGTTACAAATATAGAATATTCTTAACAATAACACTGCAGACCTCTGTCTCGTTGTTGGTCAACAGCCAACCCCCTCGGCGGTTCGATCTGTTGTACATCTCATATCAAAGGTCAACTATTTGATAGCAACGGCCTCTATATGAACAGACCACAGTGTGCAATACAGTCAAAACTACAGACTGGGAAGGCACAGGGCTGTGAGTTTGCGAGCGAGACGTGGCGGTAAACAGGTGGGATTGTGCAGTGCAGAGGTATTTTTTATTGAATTTACCCACTGCACTGTGGTCTACAATGCAATGCTTCACCACTTTAATTTAACACTTGGCAAGACGAAGTCCTGCAAAGAGTTTCATGCCTTGGTATCAGGGCACCATTCAGACTTTCATCGTGTTTTTTTTTTTTTTTTTTTTTTTTACAGTCGCCCGTGATTTTGCCCGTCATTTTGTCATCACAACTCGTCAGAAACTACTGGTCCGATTGACACAAAACGTTCGCAGAATATAGAACTTGACGTAAACTAGTTCCATCAATATTTTTTATTTATTTTAAGGTTGTTTTCAAGGTCAAATCAATACACAAAGACAGGGTAATTTTTCTTTTCTTCTGCACTGAGCAAAAGGCTGATACTCGCTGTGCATAGTTGGCTATTACCTCACAGCTCAGGCCTGCTGTAAACACAATGGCTTTAATTGACGCATTGCTAAAAATAAGTACATTTGTGTGCATGCAATATATCTCGAGATCAGCTGAACTTGTGTGCAGCCGAGCACGATAAAAAAATTAATAGACTTTAAATTTAATAGCGTGCGTTTCTGTGTGCATCATTTTAATGCATTATTCTTTGTAAAATATTATATATATATAAATCATTAATTGTCAAATGTCATACAGATCATTAATTGTTGAAGTTTTCGATGTAGTTTTTGGATGCTACTCATCGAATTTCAAGTTATAACGGTCAAAATGTAAAACAGAAGATTCGAAAGTCTTAAAAAAATCACACGCTCGAGAGTGGTTGGAATGAGGGGTGGGTGCTCTGCACCAGGCATGTTAAATGCACGCTTATATGCAGGTGATTTTTTTAGCAGGATGCATGGTTATAAAAAGTGAATTATCCTTTTAGAACGGGATCGCACTAAATCCGAATTAAAAAAAATAGAAATTTTAGGGGTTTTTTTTAATTTTAATTTTGGCCAAGTGTTTACAGATTTGACTTTCGTCAAATCGTGCTCCTCGTTTTTTTAAATTAAAGTTCTCCTGGCATAAAACGAAGCAAATCTAGTTGCAGTCCTAACTGCTTAAAAATAACCTCAGATGTCGTTTATATTTTAGACAATGGCACACTGATTAACTCGATGACTCAAATTTAAAATTTTTGATAAAAAAATGTGTTATTTATATACTAATTACAGTATTTTTCTTTTATTTTCTTAAACAATTAACTCAGTCAGACATTATAAAATGAATGTTGTCCAAATATTTCTGCTAACATTCGAATCATATTTTTTTTAGAAATTCGTTTATTTTCATGTCAGTCTAAATCTTTAAAATTGGCAAATAGGTTACATCATTACAATGGTGTCAATTGCACTTGTTTCGATTTAATTATAAAATTATAATAATTTTCCTATACAACGAAAGAACACAGCCAAAACTATAATTTTTTTGTTAAGTGATATATTTTGTTCTGTACGTTGGAACACTTGAATTTTACCAACATATTATTACAAGAGATATATCATATATCTTCTCATTTTTTCGCAAATTTAGGGCATTATATGCATGACAAGACCGGGTCTTGTCAGCTGCATACTGAAGTCTATTCATTGATTTAATTGTATGTAATAAAATTCAAATGTGTAGCTGATTATGGTATAATGATTGCATCACTTGAATGGAAGACGCAATTTTAGATAACAGGTTGTCAAACTATTCTGCCACTCTTTAAAAATGTAAACAAATTATTCACACCCCCTTCAATTCGATGTACAAATGTCATATTATATTTTAAAGTTGACACATTGTGATTCTTATTCATTGCACACTGAACTTGAAAAGTAGCTCTGTGTGCAGTTTAAGTAATGCTTTTGTGTGCAGTTAAACTGATGCCTTTGTGTGCAGTTAAGTGGTCCCCTCCTTTTCAGTAAAAGTAATATCCCAAATGATAGTATCGTGCATCCGAAACTACCGCTATGTCATTAAATCAAAGGTTGATTCTCAAGAAATAAAGAAAATCAAATCCTTGTCAAACTACTTTAGAAAGGATGACTACCATGATGGTCAAGCCTATCCTGACTATGACTGTCTTGTTTCCTAACCAAGATAATCAGGCTGTGAGACGACTGTCCTCCTATATCGTCATCAGGATGTGAGCTGACTGTCCTCATGTACCCTCATCAGAATAGTCAAGATGTGAGACGACTGTCCTCATGTACCCTCATCAGGATAATCAGGATGTGAGACGGCTGTCCTATATGATCATCAGAACAGTCAAGATGTGAAACGACTGTCCTCATGTGCCCTCATCAGGATAGTCAAGATGTGAAATGACTATCCTCCTGTACCTTCATCAGAACAGTCAAGATGTGAGATGACTGTCTTCCTGTAACCTCATCAGGTATCAGGATGGAAAATGACTGTCCTCTCGTACGTGGTTGGAATGGGGAACACTGTCCTCCTGTACCCTCATTAAGATAATCAGGCTGTGAGACGACTGTCCACCTATATCCTCATCAGGATATCAGTTGACTGTCCTCATGTACGATCATCAGGAAAGTCAAGATGTGAAATGACTGTCCTTCTGTACCTTCATCAGGACAGTCATGATGTGAAATGACTGTCTTCCTGTGCCCTCATCAGGTATCAGGATGGAAAATGACTGCCCTCTTGTACGTCACCAGGGTGGTTGGAATGGGGATCACTGTCCTCCTGTACCCTCATTAAGATGGTCAGGATGTGAGACGACTGTCTACCTAAATCCTCATCGGGATGTCAGATGACTGTCCTCATGTACCCTCATCAGGTGTCAGAATTGAAAATGACTGCCCTCTTGTACCGTCATCAGGGTTGTTGAAACGGAGATGACTGTCCTCATGTACCCTCATCAGGTGTGAGGCTGTCAGATTGCTTTTCTTCTGTATCCTCATCAGGATAGTCAAAATGTGGGGTGATTCTCCTTCTGCACATTCATCAGGTATCAGGATGAGAAATGACTGTCCTCTTGTAGTATTAACAGAGTAGTTTGGACGGATGATGCCTGTCCTCCTGTATCTTCATCGGGACATACAGCTAGGATGTGAGATGACTGTCCTCGTGTACCCTCATCACGTGTCAGGATGGGAAATAGCTGTCCTCTTGTACCGCCATCAGGGTAGTCAGGACGGGGGATGACCGTCTTCCTGGATCCTCATCCGGACATACAGCTAGGATAGGAAATGACTGTCCTCCTTATCCAAATCAAGAAAGGCAGGATGTGAGATGAAGATCCTCCTGTTGCCACATCAGAGGAGTCAGGATGTTAGATGACTGTCTTCCTGCACCCTCATCAGGGTAGTCAGGATGGGAGAGAACTGTCCTCCTGTACCATCGTCAAGGCAGTCAAGATGGGAGACACCTGTACTCCCGCACCATCATAAACAGAGTCAAAAAATGAAGGTGACTGTTCTCCTGTACAGGGTCGGTGGCCGAGTGGTAAAAGACGCTTGCAAGCCATGTAGTTGTGGTTCTGTAGCCCGGGTTAGAATCCCGCTCGTGGTTAGGAATCATGACAATTGGCAAAGCTACCCCCACCCCCTATATAGTCCTCTAATACCAAGTTAGGGTTGCAATATTGTTAGGCGTATGTGCCAATAGACAGGGATTTCAGAGACACTATATGGGCATTTCGAAATTATAATAATCCTGAATTACAAACTGCATTAAATAATTATATACACATTGTAAACCGGTTTGATCAGGATATCTGAAAAATCGGTATATAAAAAAACTCACATGTTTGTTCCAAGTTTGAATTATAATTACTACATCTAAAAACCCAAGCTCGTGATTGCTACCCTTGGCGTACAAATTGCAACATTTCATAGACTTATTTTCTGCCAACTGCTGGACCTCCGTAAGACAACGCACAAAATATCAAAGAAGACACCTGGCGATCTGAAGCGATCTAACATGCCACTCTGCCTGGTTTAAACGATGCCCACTATGCCAAGTTGATACTGTTTCACGTGGTCGCTATGCTTAGTTAAAGCTATCTCACAGGTCAACTCTGGGTTGACAAATCTATCTCACATGCTCACTATACCTGGTTAAAACTTTCGCACATGTCATAGTGACAGCAGACCCTCGACCACAGTAATCTATTCCTTAATAAGATATTGCAAGAGAGAGCTTTTATCCTATGTCGAGCATACAATGTGTAGCAAAGTGAGAAAAGTTTGATACCCTTAAATTAAATTACTTTCGTCAGTACAAACGCACCATTTAAATAATTAGCTTAAAAATAGAATGACTATTTTGGCAAATAGAATATTTTTAATGTTTCATCTTTATTTACAGAGTAGCAAAAATTTCACAAAAATATGACCCAAAAGCTACAAAAATCAGAATTCTGTACAAATATTTGCTAAAAGTTATTTCCAGTTGCCAGTTGCATCAGACCTAAACATACACACCTTTTAACATGTTATATCCGAGAACACATTTTGAGACCGAGGATATATCGATTTGAGGTTGCGTCAGTGCCAGGTTATAGACAATAGATCAACGCTTTGATACAACGTTGAATAGACGTTGGATAAGCAATGATATGTAAATGTTGATTTTTTCCCAAAAATCCACTTCCTCAACACTAAATCTGGCTGTAATTTAGTTATAACCACAGGTACGTCAAAGCCCAATCCACGTCTTTAACATCTGTTACACACAAAATTATCAAAACACTCTTTGGACATGACGTTGATGTTGGTTGCCGAAAACCAAATGCTTAATTAGTTTTTTATGTTAATGGATTTCTTAAATTTTTAAAGTTTATGAATTTCTAAAGAAATGAGGTGGACCATATAGACACGCTACAGTGTGTCTTGCCAAATTTGGCCCTCCTCCGCTTAACCGCCACAGAGGAGTTCATGTGACAAGGTTATGGCAGGAAAAAGGAATCATACGAAAACATCTTACTGAATCATACAAATTCAATACACTATGGGAACCGAAAATTCGTAAATGTAATAAGAAAAACTACAATGTTATTCTAATGGTGTCCTCGCAGACCCTACAACAGTCCATCAGACCAGAAAGGAGGCCACAGTGATGCTGGAGAGTGACTAGCACAATTGGTGTAATGACAGCAATTAAAAATCAGACAAACAAAGAATCTCCTTCACACAATACCAGTCAGGCTCGGCACCATAACAGATTGCTACTTGGTACATCAAGTATAAATTTCCAACTCGAACATTTGATTAGCACCAACATTTGTTCAGTTGCTGAACACGTGGAACGATGGTGTAATCATATTTAAACATACAATGTAAATGTAAAAATTCGAATTCACAAACAAACTCTGCAGATTATGGTTACTTTATGCATAATCTAAAACCTATTTAGAAAACTTATCGTTTTGAAGATACCACACTAATTCGCCAGTAACTGCCTCACTCAATTATTTTGAACAATGCTTTTAGCAAAAATGCTTTTAGCTATGACAAAGAGGCATGTTAGCTTAAGTTTAAGTTTATGTCTAGGTTTTAATGTTCTTGCAAAATTGCAGTCCAGTTGTTGCCAAAACAGTAGCATAAGAACAACCGCGAAATTCAAGTCTTCAGTTTTTATTCGGTGAGACCACTTACGAAAATGCATCGAGGCTACATATAACTGTTGCAGAATTACAGCCACCCAAACGTTAGAGTCTATAATGCATGGGAATCGGTTAAGTCACTTGGTGTCAGTTGTTATTGGACACGGCTACATGGTGATTAACGATTAGTTCACACTAACGACATTCATTTATACCGGTCCTTGTTGGTTTATATCTTGTTATCAGTTCATTTAGATTTTAAATACTTAATATTAAGCACAGCCAATATATACACAGGTTTTAATGAAACCAACAAAAAGGCAAGAGTCTTCAAAATGTAATACTACAAAGTCCCTTTAAAACTCCTATCATTCAAAATATAAACTCGGCAAAGAATATTGTTATTTGGAAACAGAAGTAGACGAAATTACCTTAAACGTGTGAAGTATACAGAAAAGATGTAATATATATATATATATATATATATATATATATATATATATATATATATATATATATATATATATATATATATATATATATATATATATATATATATATATATATATATATATATATATAATATCTATGCATAGTCAATATCTATATTTAGGACTTTGCATAGGAAAGTTCTCACAAGGTATGTACAAAATTATAATTATTTAAATATTTAAGTTTTCTGTTGACATATTATAACGATAGATGGGAAAATGAAAAGCTATAGTACTATATATTATTTTTCATATAAGACTTGATTGAATCTAGTTTGTTTCAGTGTCTGTTCTTTAATAAAACTTTGATAAAATCCAAATTTTAATTGCTTATTTTGTGTAACTGAACTAGTAACATTGCTTAAAATAAACCAGAATAATATTTCTAAATCTGAGAAAATGTGATTAAATTAAACAGTGTTTTATTTAATATTACGAAATTGTCTTTGGTGGATCGGTTCAAATGACACAAAACCAAAGCAAAACATCCATCACAGCACACTTCAAATTACTGAGAAATTTCTAAGTGTTTGTCAAGTCTTTTTGCCTCGAAATTGCTCTATCGATTTTTAATTTATGCATATTATTGTAAAATAGTTATGTTAAATACTTATCTGCGGGATGTTTGATAAATTATGTCATTTTACAAATTGACCTGACACATTCGATCGTGGCAGGAATATAAACTTTGAAAAAATGTACAGTTTTATACCACATATCTAGATAGATTAAATTGATGTCTAAAACATTGTGTTCAACAACCCCTGAATCACGAAAAACTAATCAACAACTTAGTTTTTCATGAAAATAAATAGTAAAAAATTTGAAATTGGTTTTTCATTGAAGACGCTGTTTGTTCAAATTTCCATTGCTGGCGTATGAATTTGATGTGTTTGTTTATTGAAAAATGGATCAAGCAAAGATTGCACAATGTGAAAAGCTGACTAATTTTATTTATTCTTATACATACATGTATACATTCTTATCTTTACTGCTTAAGAACAAGCTACTGATTTGCAAAAAGGTATGCAAATTAGAAAATGCTCAAGAACAGTTTTCACCTTTCCTTCTCCCTCCCAGGCCATCAGCTGTCTTTCCAACGTTTGTTGACAATCTCAGCAACACGCAGAGGTTCATAATAGCATTAAATAACACATATCTACAGCTATGAAGTCCTTGCTCATTATTAGCTGGTGTAATATTACTGTAATATGACATAATATTACAATGACATACTTTTAGAAGAAAACTTAGAAATTCTAGCTAGGAGTAAACTTTCTAAATTCTAAAACTTTCACAAAATAAAAACTAAATAAAGAACTTTTAACGATTATTGTCAACTAAAATGGTTTTAACAGTACCAGTTTAAATAAGTTCGTAATGGTACGTAAAGAGATTTTCATGAAGTACCCGATTCCATCCGAAAGCAGTTTTTCTTTTTAGAAAACACTGGAATAAAACATTTTTAATTTTGATTTTGGGTTTCAACTAACATTTGACAAGATGAAATGAGACTACGAGTCTTTGGATATTTCACAAACATGTCAGATATATAAGAAGCAGCATTGTCATTTCAACTGCTGTTGTGTACATGAATCAAAATCCTAAAAACAATGTTCTGCCCTTCGGGCAAGTAAGGTCACTAAAGAGTGACGATATGACCATATGTTGATTTAGACAAATTAAACCATATTTTGCAACTTTTATAATGTTGGGATATGATTTTTGTGCAAACCATATAGTGATGGATTGCATTGTAATTCTATCTAAAAGCAGAAATGCAACAACACAAAAAAGAGGTTTTATAGCAACAGGATGTGCAGTTGTAGAAATACACGCTTGTGTCAGATTGTAACGCATCAAGGTGTCCAAAGGCATGCAAATGTGGTAGAACAAAAAGGTGTAAAAATGTGGTAATGCAACAAGGCGTGTATATGCGTTCATGCAACAAGGCATTTGGTGGTTGTAAATCAACAAGGCATGCAGAAAGTGTAATACAACGAGGCGTGTAGGTGTGTGGTATTACAACAACGCGTGTTGATACTTTAATACAACAAGGCGTGTAGAGGTTGTAAGGTAACAAGGCTTACAGATGTTATAATGTATATGTGACAATGCAGTAGTGCCTGTAGAATAATGTGAGGAATATAAAGGGCTAATCCAAAGCTCTTTAGTGCTCTAATTCGAACAAATATATTTCTATAAAAAATGTCATGCAGAACTGCGTTGACACTACTGTTAAAGACGAAAGTTCTAAAACGAATCAGATAAACATCAAGCCTGCGGTGAGGAGACAGCATCAGTCAGGCATTCACTCTCAAACAATTAGGTTTAACTCTATGTTGGATGGCTCGTAGTGTGTCGCCAGAGAGGACTGGAGCAACCAACAAAGCAAGTACTGGTGGAAGATTTTTCGACGACCAATTGTCTAAAAGTCCTAGACTCCTACTTGACACATGCACTGAATATTTAGTAGATGTGAAATAGTTGAGCCAAAAGCCAAAAGATTTAGCAAATAGCATCGACTGACACTACATTATTCGTATGTGCTTGTTGGATTTAGCCATGGAGAAAAGAAAACAATTGAAGCAAAATTTTTGAAACAATATTCCTTTAGGAAAGTTAAACGAAAAAGGTAAAATCAATTTATCGGGTTTATGTTGTCAAAACGAAAGCCTACTTCAACGAAAAAAGTTGGAATATCAATGTAATATCGTAAATAGACAAAACGGCATGTGTCTGTTTGATAAAGACCCTGTTCAACAAAATCATAATCAAAAGTTCAGATACTAGAAAATTTATGCGCATCGCTGCACCATGAGAGGTGTGGTTCGGTGACTGCTTTATCCATCGATGACCGTAGCTGTCGCCTGTGTGGTTGAAATGAAACAAGGCGTTTAGATGTGCTAATGCAATAAGGCGTGTAGAGATGTGAGGAGTATAAAGTACTAATCTGAAAGAGCTTTAGCACTCTAAATCAAACAAATGTAATTTTGTGATAACAGGTCATGCAGAACTCCGTTAACATTCTGTTAGAGACGAATGTTCTAAAAAAATCAGCTAAACGTCAAACCGGTGTCGGGACTGTATCAGACAGGTTCTCATTCTCATGCAGTCATGTAAACCATGCAAGCTGGAGCACATGGTTTCCTCGTGCCATACAGCTCTAAAGCACAATCTGCCTGCATTCAAAGCAAGGTCCTGGATAGACTGTACTCCATCTGCAGTTACAGTGTCAAAAACTTCTATTCTGTTCTAGAAATAGCAAGTGACTGTGTACTACCTGTAGAGTAAGGAAACAGGTGAGGTTTGTAAGAGACATTGTTGCGCCGAAACAGCGGCCCGATACAGTAGTGCATTCCACCAAAGATTGTTAAGACAGAGCTCAAAGTGTCCTTGGAGGAAAGGATAGGGTGCAAGAAGGAAAATGAGCAAAGCATTATATGTTGAAGGACCATTGCATAGGTATCGGTTGAAAATGATGGTGCTTCCCGTTTCAGATATGAAGTCGCTGTTTTTGGATCTGCCAGCAAACCGAACCATTGACGCATTGGATTTAACATCACAAGAAAAAACAACAAAGTTGTGAGAGGCTGGCGACCAACTGGTTCGAACCGATTGTGGCTCAAGCTTGATGTCCTAAACTGAAGCAGGTTGAGAAATGGCATGAGATGTGGCCTATCTTATAAAATGCAGACGAAATAGGAAGATGATGTTTCAAGTCCCAAAGCTTCTAAAAGCTATTCCACATCACTGGCTACCGTTTTCTGAGCCAAACAAAATTCAACCTCAAAACAACGGGATACTTATGTAAATTCTGACACCTTGTTCTTATATCTAGATAATCCATAGCACTTTACATAAGATAGAAAGTTTGAGGGGTTTTTACGTGACTACTGCTTACTTCTGCGATTCACTAAGGCGATACACTGGAGCCACATTGAATATTATAACCGACAGAAAAATGACACTAGTCAGCGATGCGGCATAAAAATTGTTTCGCGTTATTTTAATCAAAAGGAAAGACAGTGCTCGACGCCTCGCTATTTAAGCAAAGAGGTAGGTCGAGGCAATCCAGACAGTCTCCATATCCCCAAATTAATTTCCTAACAATATAATTGGAGGCTATCTAATGATATCAGCAACTGAACTTCTAGTGACTTACAGCTGACCTACGGCCCATTCGACCTACTATTTTTTCATTCCTAATTGGCTTGCGGCCCACTTGTCCTACGATCTGACATTTCCACTTGTTCTACGATTTAACTTTCGCCTTTGTCCTACTTTTGGCAATTCTAGTTGTCTAACATTCGCCACGATAAATAGTTATTAATGATTTGACATGCCCAATAGATAAATAATAATTATAGATTATATTTATTTCACCAATAAAATACCCAGCGTAAAATGCTGGGCATCTACAGCTAAAGCATAATCTTTTCTTTGTGGTGCTAAAGCACAATTTTTCCTTTGTGGCGGTTTCTACTGAAATGAAATAAGAATTGCCAAGTGACTGGTTCTATGAGGTACAACTTTGGTGAACTTAATCTCCTCGGTCATGGTCAAGGTCAAAAACCGGAAGCTGACCATTATCTGGAAAATGGGTAAAGTTCATTTTCAACCTTTTGCGCCTAAACGACATTACGCAAGAGACACCTTGAGCTTCTTGGTCACAGTCAAGGTCAAAACCCGTAGTTGACTATTATCTCAAAAACGGTTAGCGATAGAGCGATTTTGAGCTATCTTCGATCCTTTTTGCCGAAGAGACATTACACAAGAAGCATATCTTGGCCTCCTTGGTCATGGTCAAGGTGAAAACTGGAAGCTGGCCATTATAACGAAAACGGTTAGAGAGAGAGCCATTTTGAACAAAAACCGCCAGTCCAGCTTTCTCTCGAAAACAGTTAGGGCGATTTTGAACGTACTTTGATCATTCGTGCCTCAAAAGGGAAATAAAATCGTAGGACAAGTGGGCCTCAGGGCAGCTGGGTCGTAGACCAACTGAGACGTAATCGAATTTCTATATCAGTTTTATATCGTTGATCCAATTTTTGGTATCATTAATTTAACACATTTCGGTAAGTAAATTACAGTAAAACCTCCCCCGAACAAACCTGTAAAATTTGGACAACTCCCTAATCCGGACAGATTTTTTCAGTCCCTTTTAATTTTCCATTGGTTTCTGTATAATGAAAACCTGGGAAATTCGGACACCTCCATATTCGGGACACCGGAGATAACATTTGGCAGTCCGAACTGTGGGTTTTACTGTCTGAATACTCCGTGTAATTCGGACAAGTTAATTGCGCAATCTCTGTGGCTGCCTCAGATAATGCCAATAAGAATGTGCCACTACAAACGTGACTGCTTTTGAAGAAAAATTCGTTGAATAAAAACTAATTGAATATGGCGACAAAAAGAAAAAGGAAAGAGTTGACTCTTGGTGACAAAGTGAAATTAATTAAAGCAAGCACAGGAAAACCATCAGAAAATTAGCTGATGAGTTCGATCTCGGTAAAAGTACTGTTTCTGACAGTTTTGAAAAGAAAGATATTTTGCTCAAAGAATACGATGAGTGAGAAAATTCGGAAATTAAAAAACCTTGTGTCAGCACACCAAATGAGGAATTAGATACGGCTGTTTATGCCTGGTTTAACAGGATGAGAAGTCAAAACAGTCAAAGATCCTCTGACTGTCCTATTATGCGCAAATATGGATGGTGAATTTGAAAAACCACTCGTTATCGAAAAATAACTAGAAAGCCTCGTGCTTTCTGAAATTTTGATCAACAATCTCTTCCGGTCACATGGAAATTCAGCAGGAGGGCTTGGATGACTAGCGAATTATTCCTAGATTGGTTACAAATACGCAGCTAGAAGAGAAACATTTGGTTATTTATGGACAATGCCCAATAGTATCCAAAAGCTGTGGATTTAACCAACCTCAAATTGGTATTTTTCCTGCCAATACCACAAGTGATGTCCGGCCAATGGATCAAGGAGTGATTCAGCTATGAAGTGGCCTTATAAAAAACGAGTACTGCAACACACTTTTCAGCTGTTAGAGGAACCTGATGTGACCATGCAGTCCGTAACCAAAGGGATTACCGTACTTGATGCGTGTTACTGGATTAGTGGATCAGTAAAGAACATTGCAAAAGAAACTGTGACTAAATGTTTCAAGAAATGTGGATTCAGATGTGCTTCCGAATGCATCGAGTTTGCCGTGGATAACTGTGAAGAGCTTTCTCCTCTTATGGATAACCTGCCTGGTGACTTTGACTCCTTAACCCCTCAGGAATATGCGATGATCGATTCAGATATTCAATCAGGTGAAAGTTTGGAGCAAGGAACTCTTGTTCAATTGAAAGGTCATACATCGATTCCGATGAGGAAGAATGTGACAGCGCAATGGAGTCAAGACCAATATCAACTCGACAGGCACGTTCTCACCTCGAAGAGCTGATAAAGTATTCCAGTTTCAAGAGCACCCCCATATGACTGAATTACTGTTCTTAGCGAAGGACAAGTTTGGTCAAATAAATTCAGAGTCAACAAAGAAGCAAACCTCTATCACTCAGTATTTCACCAAGAAATGACATGTTCAAATGTGAGTGTGAAATTGTAATTTATAGCTAGTGAACGAAAAAGAATACAAGTGGTACGAATAGAATCAAGAAAATCAGGCCATTATAGTGGACATTGAGTAATTCGGACACCTGGCAAATCCGGGCAAAATTTCCAGTCCCAACGTTGTCTGGATTAACAAGCTTTTACTGTAGTGATATCATAAATTCAATATTTATCAAAATAACTGACAACAAGGTTTTCTTGATATTCCCAATTTTATCATCAAGCAAATAAAGCATTGTGTAGTATCACAAAATAAGTTTTGATATCAAAACTTTTATTAGTAATAACAGAAATTCAGTTTCCGATATAATTTAAACTTGTGATATACAAAGGGCAAATGCAACATTATCTAGAACCTCATTTCGCTAGTGAAATGTTAAACACTTGACAAAACTTAAAACGCAAAAATACTTCCTTCAATGGGTTATTTCTTGAATAATATATTACAAACAACACAGCTTGAATATGTCTTATAAGCCGAGTAGCATTTGGTTTTTGTTGACTTGAGGTTTTATTGAATGATCAGGCATACACCGTGTTATCTATTTATTCAGTGAGAGCTCGCACAAAGCTGTGCAACTGTGTGTTCTGTGCTAGCGTTAAATGCTCTGCATTTACTTGCAAAAAATACACTCTTTTCACATGGCGTTTTAACAAGGAAAACGAAATCGAAAGCGAAAATAAAAAGTGACATGCACACGTTCAGATCAAGCTCTTCATAAGTCCCAAGTTTCATGGTCCTAGGGCCCATAGTGTCAGAGAAGAAGACACGAAAAATTGGAAAACTGTCAAGAAGAAAAAAAGGACGAACGGCTGCTCGCACAAATTCATATAACCCTTGCAAGCCAAAGGCTTGTCAAGTGTTAATAAATAATGTAACGGCATTTTGTAAAGCTGGCTAAACCGGGATGACATGAACATTTATTGCTGTTCCCACTTGCAAACATAGTTTGCAAATGGGTATGCTTTGGCTGTTTATTCTTTTCTTTTTTGTGTTTTTTTTTCGTCACGGAGGTTTACAGAAAACTCCTCCTACGCTATTTGACGTAGGACAATGAAATTTGGCACAAAGATAGAGGATGAGATGTCGCGAAATCCGCAAATTTTTTTTGAATCTGACCTTGAAGGTGAAAGTTTTTCGACCTCAAAGTGATTTCCAGAAAACTCTTCCTCTACTGTTTGTAGTAGAAAGACGGCATTTGGCAGGGACATAGAAGGTAATGAGTTGTCGTGAAATCTGCAAAATGTTTTGACTTTGACTTTCAAGGTCAGGGTCAAATTGAGGTCAAATTATTTTTTCAAAAACCTATTCCATAACGAAAAATTGCTGGAAATAGCACTGAAATCATTGTTTCAATACGTGTACGATGTCAGTAGGCAGTAGTATCGGGGATGGAATCTCGACATTCAGTGTCAAGGTGAAGGTCAAGGTCATGTGACCTTTGTATATTGAAATCCGTTAGAGAAAAATTGTCCATTATCTCGAAAACGGTTAGAGATAGAGCGATTTTGAGCTTATTTTCGACCCTTTGGGCCTAAAAGACGTTATGTAAGAGGTACCTCGGTGATCTTGACCTCCGTCATGGTCAAGGTCAAAAACCGGAAGTTGACCATTATCTCGAAAACGGGTAGGGATAGAGTGATTTTGAGTTTATTTTCTAACCTCTGGGCCTAAGAGATGGTATGTAAGAGGTACCTCGGTGACCTTGACCTCCTCCGTCATTGTCAAGGTCAAAACCGAAAGTTGACCATTATCTCGAACACGGTTAGAGATAGAGCGATTATTAGCTTATTTTCGACCCTTCGGGCCTAAAAGAAGTTATATAAGAGTTACCTCGGTGACTTTGACCTCCTCCGTCATGGTCAAGGTCAAAAACCGGAAGTTGATCATTATCTCAAAAACGGTAAGAAAACTGAATTTGATTATTTGAGACTACATTATATTTACTTCGATGTCCTCGTTCAAGATAATAATTCAGAAGCTGACAATTATGTGGAAACACTGAAAAATGTGTCTTTGACCAGATAGATTGTGCCATTGCAAGTGGGTGCCATTTCGCTACGTGTAGCGAAATTCGGTCTAGTTTTAAAGTGTAACAGCCTGGTCTTTGTAATGGCGTTTGAATAAAATGCGAAGAAAACTATAATATAACTGCATCCAACACGCCCCTTTTATCTAAAAGTTAAATTGTTGTCAAGGTTGGAGCTGCTGTAGGACAAAGCGGATGAATTTAAAAAGTATGTCCTGTGTGGCAAATAGAGTACTATTTTCACGGAATTACCAATCTGCTGACCGATCAGACCGAACCACTGGAGAGGCTAACTGTTGGACAACGGGGTAGCAGAGGCGATCAGTTGCGAAGAATGACTTTCTGCATGAAATAAATGACTAAAAAATTTAACACATGCATAAATGTCCCTTCGCACAGGCCCATACATTTTCATCATTATCGATTTTATTGATACCTCGTTAAAATTAAACAGCAGTTATTTCGGAAACTTACTTTATACTGAACACTGAACGTTGATGGATCTGCTTACTTGAATACACCTGGTTTTTCTTCAATGAAATTCAATCTATTTCTTTTAGCAAATTGTAAACGGAATATCTCTGCATAGTGCAATACACAAGAGAAAGTATCGTTCTGTCCAAATTTCAATGATCCCCCGTCATCATCACCGTGTAAATACCTTTCATATATGTGATAGATTAAAACACTAAACATCAAACTGTGGGTCTTTTTTTTCAGCCACCCCTTAATTACATGCCACCCATCCTCTGTCAAAAATAATGCTATCATTTAAGCATACATCTTCTTGCGATAGATTAAATAATGCTTCATTTTTTAGTTGGCATGCATTCATTCATTTGTGAGGCAGCTTTTGCTGACAAAAATCTCTGCTTCAAACTAATAACTCAATCTCGATATAGTTATTTTTTATTGTTGGACGTAGCTTTTATTAAAATTGAACTCGAGATAAACCCACGGGGACAAACGAGTACATATAACAGTAATTATCCTACTGTCAAATTGTTACTTGCCAAATATTGTTAATTGGACGACTGCATAATAACAAGATTAATATATTTCTATCTCTATAGCTACACAGCTGCATTCTGATTTCAGCAGCACCTCAGCAACATCCCTGTAACACCTTACAACATAATTGTAATACCTCTGTATCACACATGTAACACATCTGTAACGCTTCTGTAACACCCCAGATCCCCTACGTAACACCTTGTAAAACATAAGTAAAATCCCTTCAGCACCTCTGCAGCATTTCTGAAAATACCCATAGCGCCCATGTACCGCGTCCTGTAACGCATATGTAACACATTTGAAAAACATTTTTAACATCTCTTAACTCCTCTGAAACATTTCTGGAAAACCCCTGTAGCACCCATATAACACCCCTTGTAACATCTCTGCAACACCTCTATCACACCTCTGCAGCTCCTCTAAAAGGTTTCGAAAAGAGTTGAAGTGTTTCAGAATTTTCCTATACAAAAAATGCAAAACCTCACTAATGTTGCTAATAATTAAGAGGCTACAAGTGATTTTTTTTTTCAAGTGAACTTAGCTGATTGATTTAACGTAGTTTTGTTTAAATAACTTTGTCCTGTGTTAGCGCGCACCTGGAATCTTTGTTTTACCTGTGCGAAAAATCGCGATCTGAGCGGCATAAAAAGGGTCTCCACTAAACTTATCTTGGAACCTAAGCCACCCCGCCCCGACCCCCCCCCCCCCCGACGAAAAAATGCTGGATCCTCTGTGACTTATGTATTTAACATCGCACAGCCCCACCCCCCCCCCCCCACCCCGCCCTCTTCATTTACTCCGACGAACATTCACAGATTCAGCTGCCGCAGATTTTTCAAACTTTCAGTATGATGTATGACCATATGATAACTCTTCCCTGACGGCGAACCGAGACACGTGTATTAAATAGCAAATTAAATAGATCACTTCTTAATAAGCATGTATTACTCTCCGTCATTGCTTAGCATTTGGTTATGATCTTTTTCATTGTTTTATCTTAAAAACTGCACCAAGGAACTTGGTGTGATTTTAAATTAATAGATTAATTAATTATCTTTTTTAACACTGAGTCAGGTTTTACATTTCAGCGTTGTAAAACACAACGGATGTGCCGCATTCTACGCAAAAGTTCCTACACTCAAAAAAAATGGTAAAAATCTTCGGGCATATCACTCCTAGACTCATTTCTTCTTGAAGAAGCCAAGCAAGATCTTGCATTGAGAAATTTCACTTGCTTTTGTAGTAATCATACTTAAACTAAACAGGGAAACAAACAGTGCCAAGTCTCGTGTGAGTAAGGCGAGAAAAAAACAACGTTTTTTTAAGCCCTTTGGTACAGAAGAAGGCGGGCTAACCCTTTGACTTTTCGGCGATGCTTTAATCAGGCTGACAACAACATGGCGACTACATGCACGGCTGTATCTCCGCCATCTTCACTTTACATGATATTTTGCTTGTTGAAAAATGGTCGAGTTGGCCCTGGAGGTCTCTCGAAGCATATTCATCAGTATGGTGCCAGCATATATATTCATTAACACATACACCTCGGGGCAATGCTGGGGTCACACAAGCCAACGATATTATAGCAATATGACAGTTGGCAATGAAAAAGAGTGCTTTGCAGACAATTATATCAATTTATTCACATTACTAGGATGTTATGCGGTGAGAGAAATGCGTAGTTGTTGTTGTTTTTACCATGTATGAGAGCTAATTAGTTGTAAAACATATGCAATATTAGAGCTACGTTAATTGAAGTAAAACAAAAAAACCACCATTTTGAGTTACAGAAACAGATCACAGGTAATTTTACGCCTGTGGATTTTAGCACATCATCTATTGCCGTCGTCATACCTTTTGATAAAACACTGGACGCAGATTTTCAAAAATATATATTTTTGGGGATATTTCGGATATCTTCCCTATATCGCTCGAAATATGAATTCGCAATTTCCTTCAAAAGTACACCGAAAACGATAATAAAATCAATCAATCAATCGTTATACCTTTTGAAAAAAAAACACAAAATCATGAAAAATAAAGCCAGTAAAATATTACTAGAACAATCTATTCCAAAACTGTTCAGCAAAATTAGTTCTGCTCTTTCCTCTTTAATAGACTATCCAAGCCAAAACAATGACGCCATTTTGGCAATTTATGAGCACCTCTGTACTATGTGCGTTAGCAATGTTGTGTCTTATACGTTCGTTGCAATTGTATCCAGAAAATTAATATTGCAATTATTGGATGTTAAACATTTACTTTATTGTTACAGCTACATAAATCATGCATGCCAATTTAGAAACATAATTTTTTTTCTCCTGAAATTTGGGAGCAAAACAGACACGAAACATACCGGTGCAAAATGACCCCATTTAACTCTAGTTTGAACTGTTAAACAACAGCTTTAACTCTATAAGAGGAGCCAAGATTTTTATTACTCAAGGACTACTACTTAGGGTTCGATTAATATCGTCATGGGTGGGTTTTTTTCAGGCTGTACGATAAAAAGGATGGCAAGTTAAACGTTAGTTTGAATGGTGTGTGTCACAGATTTGATATCAATCACTGTGCCACGGTTGTGTTAAACACAATACGATACCGATATCATCTTACACAGTCGTCCCTTACCGTGCCGTGTTTTACTGATCACATGATTCATTACGCATGCGCAGTTTTGTTTATTATTTTCATTTGGGTGGTAAAATATTAATGTGTGGTATTTACTTATTGTTTTCGCACTTAATATGGTGCCAAGGAAATTAAAGAACGCGATTGTACGGTTTCTTTAAATGTCCATATAAATCAAATGCTCTCCAATTTATCAGACCAGTTTAATAGAATTAAGAGGACATCTTACAAAACAGATGCACGTGTTTTATCTTCATACATTATTATTAATAATAAATTTCGTATAAAAGAAATAAATAAAGATCTTTAAGCCCGCATAAAAGTTTGCATCTAAATTGTTTATAGTTTTACTCAATTCGTAATTTGACATATATTGGCCCAAAGATTAATTGCTAAAACAAATATACATAAAACGTTCCCATAACCTTAGAAGTAAGTTCAGTTGATGTTGTTAGCATAGTATTATCGTTTGAAAGGCATATCTTAATGTGAAAAGTATATTTCGTCTTAAAGCATATTTAATATAATTAACATGTTCTTTTATCAGGCGCCGTGAGTTTTTTTTTCAACGTCCGAGTTGTTTGGAAATTTTCTAAATAAAGCAGCACTCTGATCAAGATTTAATTCACTTTTTCAAACCCTTTTTTTTCAGCAACTCATTTGGTAATGACTTTAAAATATCGTTACGCCAGTGTAACCCCACCCCCTCCCACCTCCCAACTTCTCAAAAGTACTACAGATATGAAGTAGTGTTCCAACCAGTGGTAAAATCATTTTTTAAAATAAGAAGATGAAATGTCGTAATTTTGGATGGAAATGTTTTGAAATCGTGAAAGTGTTACCCTTTTGTATTATTACACCTTGATTAGTACTACCAAGAATACAGACCCTTTCTTTTGAAATAAATTGACAATCCGAAGAGACCATTCTTTTGGCCATTAAATCTCTGGTTGGATCCGCACATTGATTGACCATAAACTACAAGTCAAAGCAACAATGTGTGTGTGTGTGTGTGTTGTGTGTGTGTGTGTGTGTGTGTGTGTGTGTGTGTGTGCGTATGTGTGTGTGTGTGTGTGTATGTGTGTGAAAACGAGTGCGTGCGTGCGTATGTGTGTGTGTGTGTGCGAGTGTGTGTGTATGTGTTTGTGTGTATACGAGTGTGTGCGCGCGTATTTTTCCACGCGTGTGTTTTTTTTAAGAAATGAGATGAAGAAAGCATTCATGGGCCGAATAACTTCAAACATTTTAATGAATTTTTAATTAGCCGCTTATGTGCCCTTATATCTCTTTTTAAAACCACAATTTTGTTAACTTAATGGTGGTCAGTCGTTAAAAAAGACTTCTTATTCAAAAACTTGGCGACTCAACCCCAACAGTGGATCGGCTAATTATCGGCTTATATTCTGATAGTTCGCCCGCAGTGAATTATGGGTATGCTGCCCCTGGTACGCCAGTGCGTGCAAAAATACACACTAAAATGATTATAGAAATGTTTATGTACCTTCAGCACCATGTGTTATATGTAAGATATGTGCCATGTTATTAATTGTAGTGTTTCTTATTGAATTGAACTATATAAACTAAGTTACATTGGATAGCATTATGAATCTGCAATTCTATATATATTTATTTCTCTGGAAATAACGCAAATTTATTACAAACGTTTTTGGTTTTGTGGGCTTTTCCAGCCAACCGCTGAGTAATCAGACATTTCATGTGCTGAGTATATTTCTTTATTACTCGCCACTTCCAAGGGAGTTGGTAGGTTTTATTGGCTCCGGCGCCTTGCAGAGAACCTCAGCACTCAGCCAGCCAGCCGACACTCATCAACTCCCATCAAAACAATCAAATACCACGCCTCGTCATCCAAATGAAGATTAATGCGCGGCTGCAATGCGGCCTGACTATGATGGCCTGTAAACTGTTTGCTAGCGAGGTAGAAAACCCTGTAAAGCAAGGAGATTCCCCTGTTCTACAGCGTGTAGACAGAGATTTCAACAACTCCAAGGTGCTTTGATGTACAGGTCTTGTCACTTCGTATATCTGTAGAATCTCAGGTGAGTTGAAAGATTGGCCAAGATGGCCAGGTAGTCATTCAGGCGTTTACTTGGCGCTGTCTTATGTTGCCAATTCTAAACAATCCTATGCTCATCCCCCAGATCGCCAACATCAATGGCAAGAATTTGGAAACCCAATCATCCGAAACATACCAACGTATGCTACACATGTGTGCAATCCGCCTTTTTGTCTTTGGATCTTTTTTGTGAAATATTATTATCCTCTGTTTGCTATTTTTCAACTACTGTGGGAGTTATCTATTCTGTTCATCGCAGAATTCTATTACTCTTTACATTTTGTAGCCTTCTCTAAAATAGTAGGAATCCACCGCTCTGATTTACCTGGCTTGATGTGTATTATGTTTTCATTTGAAAGGGATGGCCCACAGATTCAGCAGAAATTACTCAAGAATTCTTAGAATTCCGTAATAATCAAAGGCATTTGGAGCAAAAGTCAATTCAATATTTACCGCTCCGAACCGTATTCGAACCCTGGACTATGCGTTTAACATGCAATCTCTCTCACTAACTGGACTAACCGCCAACCCCTTGTCCTTTGTTTATGAATTTATTTGAATGACATCACACTGTTTCATCTACTTTATCATAAAGCAAACTTGCACTGATTGTTGTCACTAAAGCAATCTATAGATACTCCTTCCATTTTAGATTATAGTACTCGCTAAATTGTTTGGTATCAATTTCGGTTTTTACTGATAGCACGAGAACGATTTGAGATATGTTTTTTTTTTTTCAACAAAGGAAATACTTTGTTGCACATCGAAGAACTGCTGAGCCCACCGTGCAAATAACCAACAGGAAAACTATTGGATTTCGAAAAATACTTCAGAAATATCTCAAGATCAACTTCTAGAACAATAAATATTTATATCGTATAACTTGTACATTTCTGTAACAACTCATTTAAAATTCCAGGACTCTTCTTAACTTACTGATGTTTTACATCACACAGCCTTATCAACCCTTCAAACATCATTAAGTTCAACACTTGCCTTAATACGAAATAATCTACCTTTTAAAAAAGTACCACTCAAAATAACTTCTCTGATGCTGTTATCATTTGTAGTTTTCTTTGTAAACAGGCGTAAACAGGGAATTGAACAACTAGCTTGGAGCTAAACGTCGATCAGTCTTTACGTCGATCTATTATTTGCCGACTCCAGCCGTCTTAGCAGTAACTATCTGCTCACCGCAAGAAAGCGATACAACGAAAGGTCTCGTTCTTTCACCGGGGTTCCAATTAACCTATAGTTACGTGACGTGATATGTCTGCGGTGTGTACGACACACTGGCGGCAGTGTCAGTAACTACTCCAACCCAAAGACTGGTCAAACTCAGCACGACTGGCAAAGCAAAAGAGGCAAAAAAAAAAAAAAAACTCACTGTATGTGATGCATATGTGTCATGTTTATCGCACAAAAAATTTGCTTGTTTATCTACGCGATATTTTGTTAAGATATTGAAAAAAATAGTCAAGTACTTTAGGTGTTGTCATTTTTATTTTATTTTATTGTTTTTATTTATTTATTTTTTATTATTTGTTTATTTGGATTTTGACCATTCTTTGTTCAAGTAAATCTGCCTAATTTAGACTGCGAACAATGGAGTGAAAAAAAGTAACAAAAAAAATCAATAACAAAAATTATACTTTGAATTTTCCCTGTTTTCTCTCAGCTTCTCGTCTATACCAACAATTTTTAGAAAAAAAATAAACAGAAATCACAACCTTATTGATTAGAAGACCATGGGAATTTCTTTGGCCATTTGGAGCTGTCAAAAAATGTCTTCTACCATTCGGAAGAGAAATGTTGGAAACAGAACTGCCGTTTCGAAGCCGTGGCCTTTGCTTTAAACAGTTCAAATGATTCTCTAAAAAAGTGCAAAGCTTCAACTACAAACACGATTGTTTTGATGTATTGTTTTGGCACGTGACTACAAAACTCTGTCGCCGGAGTCTTGCTGAGATAACATGGATCACGGCATGTTATTTTAAAAGATTAACATGAAAATCCATCATTATTTTTCGTGCTAAACTACACATTTATATTTTTTCTTCATCAGCTACTTCTCGTCTTAGGACTATTTTGGTTTTTCACACTTTTTTCTGTTAACGTATTCGGTGTGTGAATGTGAAGATAAGCTGGAATATATTACAAAGAAACTATTCCGTGTGTTCACTTCTTATATTGATAAGTTATTCTCAATCAAATTATTTTCCGCAAGCCTGTAGAGAGCACAGCGTCTCGGTTTCATATATATATATATATATATATATATATATATATATATATATATATATATATATATATATATATATATATATATATATATATATATATATATATATATATATATATATATATATATATATATATATATATATTATAAACACCTTATGTTTCTTTAATGACCACTGTCAGCCTTTCATAGAACTAAACCTTCATAGAACTTTGCAAAGGAACAAGTAGTATATTTGATAATGGCCAGATAACTGCGTTTTCCGTGCATCCGTCTAAATATATCACCTCTGTTTCCTTTGATCCGGGGCACCTGGGCAAGCGGACATAAATCACCCACCAATATGATGAATCTTACCACACATAAAGTAGGATGCTCTTAGCTTTTAAGCTGATTGTTGTTGTGTTATGTTTGTGAAGCAAGTCGTACAACAAACATGTTTATATTACCGAAGATGTGGTTGATTTGTTGCGTGACAAGTGGCCCCTTAAAAAAGCTGTAATGACAAATAATGCTGCGTGTGATATTTCTACTTAGCATGTGAGTACCAGGTATTCTAAACAGAGAAAATCTGCGCGAAAGTAAACTAACAAAGTGTTATATACCCCTACAAATGTCAGATTCCATCTGCGCATGCAGTATACCAGCGCACTGCCCCCTCCCGACCCCGTCCCCTGGGCATCCCCAGTTTCCTCGGGAAAGTCACTGGAGGATACCCTGCCCCCCCCCTAGCCCCGCCCCCGCCCCACACTGCATGAAGATGAACCAGGTCATTCCCCACTCCTTCCAGACCGCAAGATTAATATCGCAAGGTTTATATACCGGTGGGTGACATTCAAATAATCGAATTTAGAATGAATATATGAAAATATTTTTTAGCTGCAGACGGGCCAATGCCATTTGCCACTGCCCAAACGGACCTGCCGTCTGTACAATAGTAAGTACACGCACTCGACTCTCCTGTACCAAAATCGTGCCATTTCGTACCAAAATCCTCACACCCAGTGCCAAAATCGCATCATTCAATACCAACAATCTACAAAAATCCTGACATTCAACAGAAATTTGGCAGATCCAAAGTTTATTTTTAACAAGCACAAAAACTATCTTAATCTACAAAAAACACGGTAGTGTGGCAGCCCATTAAATAAAACTGTGTATGAGAAGCCTTTCTTGGGGCACTCGGGTGGAAGGGTGTTGCGGATCTGGTAAATACAAAGATCAAGACAGGAAAATTGTTCAAACTATAAAAAATGGTTTAAAATTCCAAACAGTCTGAACAGGGGGCAAGCTAATAATTTCTTGTGGGAATATATTGCGCGGCTTTCTTTGGACTAACCCCACAGGTTATTTTCCTGAGAGAAAACTGCTATTCTTGCAGAGGAATTGGATACAGATTTCTTGTGATAATAAGCCAAAAAAGTTTATTATTATGCATATTAGACACTTGGCTTTTACACGTTACAACACTGATTACAACTATAAATTTAGAGTTTCAAATTAATATACAAATTTCGAGGTGGGCAATTGACTTATTGTACAGAAATAGGAAACCTCTTATGGTGTGACCTAAGCTTAGAGAAAAGGGTGTCATTACTTTCGTGGCAAGGTGTAATTATTTCCTCAGTCGGAGAAACGCATGCAAGTGGCATCTCTGATGTTTATGCAATAAAAATCAGTTACCACAGCAGAAGCAGCCACGCGGGTTTCTAAATGAAATCTCTAGTTAACATTTTACTATTCTCAATTTATATTCTGTCACCTGTTATTGAATATCTTCATTTTAATCTCCACAAAGTATTACCTAATCCGAACGAAAACAATGGATTGTAAAACGTTCACTTGTCTTTTACAAGAATGTACGATTAAACAGTTACGTAAAACACACGCCCCTAAAATGAACTGGGAATCAATTTAAAAATGTTTATCAGCAAAGAAATACCAGTTATACATTTCAAGAAACATTCGTATTGAAATACTAAATATGGCTTTGAAATTAGGACTGAGACTCTGAGATGAAATAATACACCTCAGTGACCACTCTCTCTGTCACAAATGACCCCAATGGACGGAGCAAATTAAAACCATTTGGTCCACATATCAACTTGCCTACCACGCTGGAAAAACACGGGAGCGGCGCCTTGGGATTCCAGCTGATTATTTTGTTAATATGAACTAAATCAGAATTCCGAGCTGTTGCTGTGGTAACATAGTGGTAACAACTCCATCATGAAATTGGAACTACAAAATTACCGATTATGCATTTGTACGTCACGATAATCGGTCACGTTTTGTTACTTGCAAAGATATACACATATCCCAGAAATTTAAGAACGGGGTTATTGGTTTTGTAATATCGATATGTCATCTGAAAATATTAGCCCATATCATGACTAAAATCGAAGCGTCTTAAATAAAATTATATTCTCTAATGTATGCAAACCGTTTTTATGCAAGCCCAAGTGTTTCCCATTAGTTTCTTTATAATACGAACATGGATAATTTGGTGGCCTCCCTATTGCGGACACCGGTGTAAAAATTCCAGATTACCCCCGTATTTCTATTTTCCCCCGGTAATTTAAAATCAAATTCAAGCTACACCCCGGTAAGTTAAATTCGCATTTGCATTAACCACCCGCCCCCTACCTTTCCCCATGTTAAAAGCTGTTCTTTGCGAACGCATTCTTGCCAACGTTTTTCCAGTAAAATCTTTCCAAAATTTTGTCCGTGTTTTAATTATACCCTAATGGCTATCTACACAACGAGCTGTGTCGCTGTCGCCAGAACCCCCCCTCCCCCCCCCCCCGCCCCCCGCCATATGTACACTCTCCATAATGCACCTTTGCTCGCCTAGATCGCGAAGGACCAGAACTTCCCTAAGATCCTTGTCAGAATCGTCACCTCTTCCAAACATGTGACAGTAATAAAACTGACCCGAACGGGCAGCATAGTGTTTCGACAATCTATCACTGTTTGCCTTTTCATTTTTGGACAGTTGATTTGGATATTTATTATTCACTACATAATCGAAATTCTATTTTAAATTCTCGGGAGGAGGGGGGGGGGGGGTAATAGAAATAGGGGATGAGCTGAAATACACTGAAGGACTTTGATAGATACTGATAGAAAATACTTGCAATGATTGTGTAAAACCAGTGTGGAAGAGGTCGTCCAGTTTGGCTGTCGTTGAAGAGTTGATGGAATGAATATTTCATTTTAATTTATTTGTGTATGGATAAATGTAGAAATATAAAAGATTACACTGTATTTTTTCTGCATGTTAACAGCTTTTAATATGGGGGCAATCTAAAAACAGGGGATGGGGTAATATAAATTCGATTTCAGATTACTCCCAGGGGTAATAAGAAATCGAATTTGAATTATCCTCCGGTAGTAAGAAATCGAATTCAACTTAGCGGGAGGGTAGCATGAGAAGGGGTAACTTAAAATCATTACACCGGGCGCAATTTTCAGACTGTAATAAACTCTTCGCAAACACATCGGTGATATCCTAGTGACTTGAAATATCCGGATCTATGGCTCCATGACCCTTTGAGGTTCGGGCAAGCAAGTCCCTACTGTATGACTGTCTGTTGTCAGTAGCTGAAGAGAGCATTGATTAGTAATAAAGCCCTTTATAATAACGTGAGACATTTCTCACGGATTTTGGTTATACTTTAACCCAATGTACACAATTTAATTTTTGCTATATTTTACATATACTCTGTTGATAACAACCATGTGTACATAAGCAATATGTGAAACTTGTCAATATAAATACTTCCTCTATACATGCGGATTAGCCAAATAATTTTTGGTGCTCATGTATTTAGCTGAAAACTATACAAATTTAGAGGCATACTTTTATGAATGAATAAATTTTCTGTGACATGATGATTCCAAGAAAGAAATTGCCACTGTTTTAAAAATTTAGCTGATTTCACATTGGACATGGTTAGGATGCGACATGTGGTTGTTGCTTGGCATTAAATGTGTGGCTCCCAGGTAGTAGGTAGCTGTAATCTGGCAATGCGTGGCTAGTGTGTGGTAATGTAGGGCTCCCAGGTAGTATGTGGTTGTAGTTGACAATGAGTGGCCAGTGTGTTGCAATGTGAGGGTTATGTGCTTTCTGACAAAAACTCTCGCATCATGTTTAATCAAATCATATTATTAGTGTTTCTACTGGCTAGTTAACCACTTCTGGGAGATTATCATACACGATATAAAAGGAACATAACACGACAGAAATAAGTCGTTTGAACAGATACAGACATCCTGCTTAGTCAACCACATATACATATATAGCATGTTGACTTTGACTAGAATATATCACAATAATAAAATAACAGGGACGTGGCTCTCTAAAAAAATCCTTATTTGGTCAAATTATTTCCTCAAAATATTTGAATCCTTTCGATTGATTATGTCGCATGTTTGAAGGACGTCGGTTGGTTTTCCACCGATATCAAAACATTTGGTGGCATTTGTATATTTATCATTTTATTTGACGGAGTCATCGTTCTAAATTAAACACGCGGGCGGAAGATTTTCACGGTAAATCTGACAAAAATAATACTCAAAATGGCGCCAACTTAAACGAAGAGCACGTAGATGTCATAAGCTCTAAAACTCACATACATCATCCGCAAACTACGCAACATGCCAGTCGTTGTCATATCCGTTTTTTTGCCTGTTCGTTTAAGCCGTCGCCACGGTCGGTTATGGTTGATTAAGATGTTTGTTCTGGTTATTTAAGGTTGGTTAGAGATGCTGACAAGTGATGCTACAGGCTGATGATGAATGATGGACATCTGTAACTACAATACCTGGTGTTTCTTACCATTACTCAACGCCTTCGGCTTTACTTCTAGTCGCCGAACTCATCCGCTAAAAGAAATGACACCTGGAAAGACTCCAAACAGACTGCAGAAGTTTTCCATTCACGTTTTCCCCATAGAATCGGGTAGAGTCTGTTGATACGGTAGCTACGAGCAATTTGATAATATAATAAATTATCTCGAAGCTCACTTAACATATATCTGGAGTTTAATTTTGTAGATATATGTTTGGATTTAAGATATGTCAATTTGAAACTTGAATATCTTTATTTATTCAGGTGTGTCTGTAAAAATTTCCAGAGACTTGAAATTATTTGATTTTAAAATTATTTATCTGAATTCCACTTAGAAGGTAATTTGTAGAGCTCGATTTAGCACAGCGGAGCTGTTTATTTAGTACCATACAGAAGAGGGAGTGGAGGGGTGCTAGCCAAATGTGTACCAGTCCAAAATAACGACATGTCCACTACAATATCTTTCTATCTCTATATATCTCTCTCCCCTCTCCCTCTCTCCCTCCCTCCCTCCCTCCCTCCCTCTCTCTCTCTCTCTCTCTCTCTCTCTCTCTCTCTCTCTCTCTCTCTCTCTCTCTCTCCCAATCTCTCTTTCTCTCACTCTCAATCTCTCTCCAACTCCGCTGCAAATTTGTTAGGTCATTTTAATATTACAGTACAGTTTTCCAATGGAATTCCCTTGACCATTCTTATATTAACTTTATTATTCAATGTAATTAAAAATTCTTTAGAAACATGTATGAAAAAGCATTTTATAAATTTAATGACTGAATTAAACATTCGCTAAAAAGTGTCATTCCTCTCTTTACAGAGCACCTAAATTTTTTTTACCAATCTTCTATGGATTTGGGGCATTTCTCTGGACAAACCAATACTCATCTTGTATTACAACTTACTAACATCACAAAGGCGGTCGATTGTTCAAAACTTAAAAGAAAATACACACGCTCCGAACCAAAAGTGTTATTGCATCCACCCAGTCACGAAATTAACACACAATTGAAAGTTAAAAGGTTAAAAACCTAAAGCATATTTTAGTTACGTTTTATCATATTTGTTCTGATCAGTTTCTAATAATACGTTAATTCAGTGAAGCATAATTCAAATATTATTAAATAAGAGGACTGTCTCTCCTTGGCCACTAATGTATTGATACAGTCCTCTGAAATATAGATGACTTATTTATAAACAAAACACGAGTGTTTAAAGAGAAATTAAAGATATATAGCGATAACTGTTTTTGTCAATATAAAGTGTTTGAAAATTGATCCGTGTGAATCTTATTGAAATGACAAGTAGATTCATATTGAACAGTGTAAATTAGAAATCTGTAATGTCTTAAACAAAAAAACTCCGGATATTCGGGGAACCATGTATAAATTTGGGAGTGTAATCTGTGCGGTTCGAAATAACTAAGATTGTGATAGATTTAACGAAACCCCATTAAAGAGAAAAATTTAAGACCAAAATTATAAAGATGGTTGTAATAATGAGAGTCAGGTACAGGAATAAAAAAATAACCAACGATTCCAATAATCGAATGAGTATTAATTCTTTTATTTTGATAAATAAGTTAAAAATGTAACTGGAATGAAATGCAGGAGACTTAATTTTTTATTTGAAAAAAATATTGCATTTTGCCGACAGGCTAACATTACTACGGTCACACGTTGTGGTACAATAAAACAAATAGCATTCTAACTAGCCATGTCAAACTGAGGGCTAAATAACATCAGGAGAATCGTCTTCCAGGCTATTCCCTTCACCCAATCAGCTTATTAAATCGAGATATCTGTCACATCGTGTATCATTGTTCGCCAGTAAATCTGGTTACCCCCGATGGGTGCTTTGAGTGTGTGTACCGTTGGACACTGCTAGAGGCATATCATTATTACCCACAAATACATACCCTTACTGTAACACATCCTATTTTGAAACGACGGGGGGTTGAGTCTCGATAACAATATCTCAATAAAAAGTTGACAAATTGAACGCCAGGACAAACTTTCATTAACTTATTTTCAAAACAGTATAAATCGCTTGTTTAATAAGTTTTCCAACTGTGTTTGAATAATCGGTACTATTCCCGTACAGAAGCCAATTACAGCTGGCTAGAAACGCCTCTGGCGTTCAAAGTTTGATTTTTCTCGTATAGTTACAATTGACATGCGTCACAAAAATATATATATGTCCTCCGAACTTAAGCATTCATGACTCACCAGCCTCCTGCAAATTGCGAGGAAATGGAAGATAGCTTGCGACTTTCAGTTTTACACATTAATTAATTGGAACATGATGATAATGCACACGTATACTACAAAACATGTCACAATTAAACAGCAAAGGCACCAGTTGACATACATGTTTTGAATTTCTTCAAAATGTAGTTGCAGGCATGCTCTTTGGGCTAGTAAGATTCACTTTTTAGGAAATTTAAAAACCAGGTGTTGTTGTTAACACCTAGCGAAATATTTTTTATGTTTCTCATGTACTGTTTCATATGAAAAAAAAGACCTGGTTATCTTCCAGTTATTGCAAAGATAGTTCAAAGCAGGTGTAATAAAATTAAAAATTTTTTTGACAAAGCTTTCAGCGGATCCTATAGCTACTGCCGTGATTTTCCTTCCTATCGTCTTATCCACGAGATTACAAGGCGCCGGGGCAAGGGCAATGGCGGAGGGATACGGACACGCTAATCAAGCGAACTCTAGAGATAGCGTGAGGGTGAGCATTCAGCCCATACCCTTGTTTCCGTAAGGAGTACGTTATCTGAAACGCGCGGGTGACAGGATGATGCGGTGGTGGGGGGGGGGGGGGCGGGGAGGGGGTGACGAGAACAGGAAGATTTCCCACGTCATTTCCAGTTGATAACACAGCGATTAATGACGGTTAATCGCAAACAGCGTGTTGGGCTACTTGGGTTAAACAATGTTTACGACTTCCAACTGTGTTGGAGGCGTTTGCAGTGCGGACAGTTTTGACATGTCCCTCCGCCTTATGACTCGTCCCACCGTGATAAATTTACAATAACTTTGGCATCTTCTGTAGATAAATGCACAGAGATATCTACTGGAATAGAAATCTCTAGGAGCTGGCATTTCTTTATTTTGAATTCCCTATGCCAATTTTATTAAACGCCAGCTTATGGATATGGCATTGCACACTATTATTGTATGATGTGAAAGAGATCTGAAATCTTACTGAACTCCCGCCCCCCCCCCCCCCCGTCCCGCCGCCCCAACCCAGCCCCCACAATAATCAAATATTGTACTGCTGCTGCTATTAGTTAATTTTTTTTGGGGGGGGGGGAGGGGGAGGTTGTATGGAAAAGTTGATGTTACACTTGAGATATTCAACAATGAGAGAAGAAAATTTAATAGAATTTCTGAAGGCAAAAAAATTATTGTATTGGTCCTTTTTATAATAAATAAAGTGCTGGATTCTGGGGAGAACAATTAATACTAGCGTTTATCAAATAACATAAAAAGCAGATTTGCTATTTTGGCAGTTTATGGGTTCGTCTTTCCGTACATTTTATGCACAAACCATTTCAACATTTCTTTTCTATCAGCGGTCGATCATATAGTTAAGTAAATGTGTTGATAAGTAATATATTTAGGATTGCTCGGGAAAACCCTGTACTGAGACTGTAAGTAAATGTTGCCCATTCGCCAACAGTGTTTTAACGTCGATCGTTACAGTAATAATATGATTTTATTTACGCACTTCTATTTATATCCTATAACTGGAACGAACAGAATAAACTGTTTTAAATAAAAACTAGAAACAAAATTAAAGAAAAGAAAAAGCTTTGTTCAACATAAGAAATATAGCGTCTTAGAAATCGAAACATATAAAAACTCTTGGTGTTAATAAAAAAAACTACCAACTGCAAGTTTACGAAGGTTCGGCTTTGGTCGATCGATGCATCGATTTCAAATTGATTTGGATTGACATTGTACTATTTAACATTTAATCAATGAAGAATGAGAGAACACTGTTCACTGATTGGATTTGAATTTCTTATTTTGCGCTTTTTTGTGCTGAAATTTTAAGTAAATTATTTGCTCAGATTATAAGCGAATAACTTTCTGCTGGATAAAGCAAAAACGCCTGACCGTCAGAAAAAAATTGCTCTTAAAATTTAAGACAATAAGATTTTAATGATCAATATCGGATAATTTTATCTGACCCCCCTAAAGTTCGATATGTTTGCGCGTGGGTTTAATATTCTTTTTTGATGCATGGGATTATGTGCTTGTCAAGAATTATTCGTACTGTTTTATTAATCGCTTAACCTAGTTTTTTTCCCTTCCTATATGTGATATCATTAGCACTCTTAACCAATTCGTAGTAACCTTTTCACCTTAGAATAATAGAGTGTATGTTTTAGAGTATTCTCAAGAGGAAAACAAACATTTTTAGTCAACTCTACCAATCGTTTCGATAAGGACATCACATGGTCTCTTATCAACGACAGCCGCGTTTGACAAAAACAATTAGTAAAAACACAGTCGAGTATTATTATCAAATGAGGTGACGTCAAACTCAATCTGCGTTAAATTAATAGAACTCTTCATAAAGACAGTGTTTGATTTTGCACCGATCTTGAAATCTCGTTTTTTTTTTACTCCCAATTGATCCGCATACTGATTGTTATCGAATAAAAGTGAGCTACACCCTAGAGATTCGATAAGCCTTTGCTTTTTTTTTTCTCTCAAGTGGACTCTTTCATCTGACAACAGTTATGTGAAATGTAGTACAATAATAGATTTAAATGGACTTGAATATTGAGTTAAGAGTGGTTTGTGAACAAGGATTCCCTTGTTGAACACGGGGATTTTGTTGTTGAAATGACCACCTGCATAAAAAAACATGCAGATAAGATGTTCTTAACCTTTGTTTTAAACTCTAATAATAGTATATAATTTTTTAAAAAGAATGCTCAATGGGAGTGGATTCCTTAACAGTTAAGATGACAGAGTGGTATTTAGAACAAATTACAGCTTACGTAACAAGGTCGGCGACGTGTTTAAAAAGGAGACAACACGTACGCATGCCCGCAGACACACAAAAACACACGTAGGCATGCGTGCAGACACACAAAAACACACGTACGCAAAACTAGAAGCGCTTGCCCAAGTAGAAATAATTTCAGAAACATTCAAAATGAAAAAAAAGCTAAAATTAATTCGTGTTAAGAAACGTGGAAAGGGCGAGGGTAATTTTGGGTTCAGACGCTGTCCACGCATAGCACCAATATCGTTAAAAATGGGTATTTTCATCCAGTGCTCCGGGTTTCCCTCAAAAGAAGGGGGTAGGGGTATCCTGAAATGTTTTAAGCGTCCAACAAAAAACCCTAAAAATTCTACACACGCACTTCTAAGTATAAGTATTTGTTAAGTTTTCATTCTGAGTCGGGGTGATTAAGAATTTCACCCCTTTAAATTTCCTTCATTCTGCACTCCTCGCTTAGGGGTAGCTAGTTTGTATGTGAGTACCCCCATCCCCACAGTTCAACTTTTTAGATTTAAACTTTGCTTTAGTTCTTCAAGTGAAACATAATATATACATCAATTCGCATGATCTAACTGATCGATTGATGTACCAATACCGGTCATTTACCCCTCACATGGGAGCTGCGGAGACGAACGTTACTTATTCAGCACTTTACGTATCTTGGCAAAGAGGCTACAGTTTTGTCTGTCAACGATCGTCGTCTCTTACTAAAGACAATTCAATAAAAATTATCCATATACAACATACATGTTTCTAAATCTGTATAAGTTTTGACACATGATAGAGATAAGATACGGTTTCTTTATCTTCACATACATACAAAAGGACAAATATAAGGACTGTTTCTCTAGTATTGCAATAAATGCATCTCTTGCAAAGACAAATAAAAGGAGGCAGATTTTTCTATGCAAAACAGTACTGAGATAGGGCTTCGTGACAAAAAAAATAGTAAGAAAAATAAATGCACTCTATAATCGTAGCTACGTAATTTTACGTCAGTATCCATGAAGTCCATCACATATCCATCGCTATCTTAACGCCCCCCCCCCCCTGTACAGCTCCTCTCCACCCTCCCCCAACCGGGAAAGCTATACTAGGCTATTTTCCCCCTCCTGTATATTTACTCCCTCCCCCAGAACTTTTTACGTGTAAATTTGTTTTGATAATATTTGTTCATGTAAACAAATGGACCCAACTAAGCCTATAAAACTATCGTAAACTGCTTTATTGACGAAATTCAACATAATTCAAACGAAAATATAAAAAGCACCCTTAATGAAATTTCTTTTTTTTTTTTATTATCACTTCATTCCAATGTATGCTTTTAATTCATACATAATAAGCCACATCAACGCAAGTGTAGTGACTAATGAAAGTTCTTTGTCTTTCTCTTAATATCCTTTTCAGCATTTCAGAGAGTCCAGGTGGAGACTCGTGATTGCTAAGATTATCATAAATAACATCCACATTATCCAAGAAGCACATTCTTGTATGTTCAACTTTATCTTCCATTTAGAAAGTGAAACCAGGGAGTGAAAAAGATTCCATTTTTTTCTTTCATACAGGACTAACTCTTACGCCCGCAACTTAAAATTACCCGATATTTCTTTTCTAGTTGTTTTAATCGCTTGTAACAATACACAAATAAAAATTAAAACAAAAAAGGTGTGGATTCGTTTCATTTTAATACAGCGATAATGTGACTGCCATTGGTAAATATGAGGCGGATCCAACAATCAGATCAACCTTACCAATTTGGCTATCACAAAGTTGGATATTACAAGGAGGTTAAAGACGGGCTAAATCGTGCCATTGATTCAGCAGAAGAAAGGAAAAAAATAGAGAAATATAGGGGAAGCTAGAATGGCTGTGGGGAAGGTGAACAGGGATTAGAAAGGAAAAGAAAACCGAAAAAACCCGGAAAAACTGAATAGGGACCAAAAATGCCAGTTGGGATGAAAAGAGATTAGTCTAGCTCCCCCCCCCCCCTCCCGGGGGGGGGGCAGGGAGCTGTTCATTGGGCAAGATATACTATTACACTAGAACTGCTTTTAATGTAGTAACAGAAATTTTAGAAATAGTTTACTTCTGTACGCGGCACATTCAATATGCAGTCCTAAATATAGCAAACTCAATATGAAGTTAAGATGGAGGGATCTACAAGGGTTTGATTGCTCTTAGAAGTCAATGGCTAAGGATATATTCTACCTCATACATATATTTTTTTCATTCTTGCTGAGAGTGACGATAACCGTTCCATACGTGTGTCACTGTACAGACATTTATCGGGCTTGACAACTATTTCAAATATAACGTTTAGTGGTTGACAAGTCGTTGTAACCACAAAGTGAACAGAAGGACGATGCCAAGAAGGATGTGCCTTGTTGGTCTCTATCTGTGTAGGGGTCCCACATAACTGCGGCATACCCCAAACACTGACACTTGTCACAACGGGGATAACTAGAGACGTTGATAACTTCACTAATGCTGATTTATTATTTTGTACTGGAAGTTTGTTTAAGTTCGAATGAAAAGACTATATATTAAATGTTGAAATAAATGTCATCCTGTTGCAAGATGCTGCGTTGTTCCAGAATGTACAGATCATATCTGTCGAACACGAGCAATTCGGAACAGAAAACTTTATCAGCCTGCCACCTGTATTTGATATATTCTCTATTCCCAACAGGTCACGTGACCTTGTATCAGTGCTTCACTTTGTAGCTGGTTGTAGCTGGCATGGTTTCTTCCGCATAGCACACTAAAACGTTCGATACTAATACCGATATCAACCCCCCCCCCCCCCCACCCGCCTTAACACCTCCACTCCATTCGACCCTGCCTCCAACGGTCAAGCTTTCAGCTTTGATTTCCAAGTCGTAACAATCATATGGCACTATCTCACTTGATCTTCGCGCCCTTTTTCGCAGCTTTTTTATTGGTTATCCTACAATTTTCAGGGGTTTTTTTTCAACTGCCGTTAACTGAAAGCGTGCATGGAAGCGATAAAAAAATTCAAACTGCGTACAACATACTACCTTTGCCTTTTGTGTTTTGTTAATAATTACAAATAGAAGTTAACTTTTTATGGTGTTATGGTGCTCCGTCTAAAAATTATACATTGCAGTTTTTCACCATTGACAACTTTAGTGTGCATAATTGGATGATCATTTTGCTATAATATGTACAAAAATATTTCCTTTTACTTCATGACAAAATAAATTTGCAAAAAATGTTAATACTAATAACTTTTATAGAAAAACAAATTTTATATAACATATGGATAATTTAAGAGACTCTACCCTGAGGACAAGCATGGTGTATTATGTTATTTGATATGGAAAAACATATGTAATGCTGGAAAGGTCACGGTATGCCTCTGTGACTTTGCAGGAAAAAGAACCATGTAATTTGTATATTTAATGTCGTATTTTGCCTGCTCATTCTATGGAGAATATGCATCAGATTTCCACTTTCAAGAAAGCCCCTAGATATGTCTTCAGGCATAATTTATCCCTATCTCTCAACATAGTATTGTAAAACATACTCTATAACATTAAAAACTATGTATAATCTATTCAAAATACCCTTGATTACCGCTTAATGATTTCACTTCTTTGCCCCTGAATTTTTTTCTGAGTGCTCCAAAATGCAGCAAATTATGGTTTCGAGTTCGGCAGCCTCGCGGTAATCGCTCACGATACAATCTCAAACACTCAGTGAAAATTTCAAAACAATCAAACCGCAAATTCGGAAAAGCCTAAATTAGCTATTGTCTGAGTTGGATAGACGGCGACTGAAAGAGACGATGTATTTAGATAAGACACATCCCAAAGAAAGGCAAATCAAAAGCTGAATGGACAATGTCATGCTAATTTTGCTAGGACGGTAAAAGGATAAATGGGCGGTGATTAGGGTAAAAAATACTCTCGTATTAAGGTGTCGCCATGGCCACATTAGGACCGTTCGTGATACACGCCGTGAATACAACCAGCACATTTAATATCTCTAGTATTACTTCAAAGCGAATATTGAAGCAGGTACATTTGATGCAACCATTTAATGATTTAACAACTCAGTTTATGTGATTTTTTCATCGATACTGCAGTGGGGTATTCAATGAGTGTCAACAGCCCAAAAAAAATGTCGTTGACAAAAGAACGTTATAACGTCGACATATAAAACTAAATATTATATTTTCTCTACATTTGACGAGAGTCTCGGTAACAACTTCTTCAATCTGCATTGATCCAACATATCGTAATCAGTGGTAAATTTTTCTTTAACCATGTTCATTATAAAATGGAACAGGAATGTCAGAGAACGATGTGACCGGTAAAGACAACACCAATTATTTCATGGCTGTTTACAGTGTAAGGAAAAAACCGCCACGCTAACCAAAAATCTCAGAGCCTTATTTTTTTTTGGAGAATTCAGCTATCAAATTGTTTTAAGATCCGCCGTTCTGTTAGCATTAGCCAAAATGGTATAAACACGTTCAGACTAATCCCATCACTTTCAAGCAGTCGGAAAGAACATTTCACAAACATAGTCATTAAAACATGTCATGAAAGAATCTAAATTCCTCCATTCTGCAATATTGTTGGCAGATCGTCCTCAGAAGCTCAATCTTCAGTTTTTAAAGCATGGGTACCCCTATATAAAGCTTTTAGAGCCTGGCAGAAGACCATCTATAAGTGTTTTACGGTTCGATAATTCAACTAGGTTTTGGCAGATCACTAAGAAATTGAGCTCAATAAAATTACAGGAATTTTAGGTCCTCTAATTGCTCCATTCTCAAAAATCTCAAAAACAAGTAACAGCCTACAGCGTTCCAATAGTGATTTATGCTTGTGTAACATAAAAAAAACGATCTCGCAAAACCTTTGAAGCCGTAGCAATCTGAATGGTTTTAGCACTCATACGTACATTTGCATGCCTGTACGTACACATGCGCGAACACACACGCGAACAGCGGAAGCTTCATTCAAACTCGTGTAAATCAAAATTTTTCCATTCTCTATATTTAAGCTATCAAAAATTATATAAACAAATAAATGTATTTCGTAACACGCCTGTTAGCAGGTAGAGTGAAAAAAGCTCCAAACAATGAGTATCCTTCAAAAATACACATATATGTAAGCACGTTTGAACGAATTGCATTGCATCGTAACTTATAAAAATTCTAAGATAGCGATCTTGGAATTTCTGCGTTCTTGACGGGCATAAACCAATTTTTTGATGATTACTATGAAATATCTGTTTTGTACATAAAATTGAAGTGGTGTTATTATTTTCCGTCTGATGCGTTCACTGGCTACATAAACACGATTTATAACCAAACAAATGTTAATGTGCAAGCTTTATCAGAACTGTGTAAAAAATAAAATATGGGTTCTAACCCCAAGTTAGACTAACTGACACAACAAAAGAAATAATTAAGCTTGGAAACAAAATTAAACATTAATTAACACCTGTTTCAGAGACTGCTCTGGTTCGTATTTTTGAAGAATGCCTCCAGGCTATGGACAACAGAAAGATCATTTTGCTATGCTTGCTGGGTCTTTCTGTTGACTATGTTGACACTGTTGACTATGAAATTTTAATCAACCGACTCCAGTTAATTCAGATGCATTACTCTGGTTTCAGTCATATTTCACTGTCTCAGCGCTTGAAAATTGACGACGTAATGTCTGACTTTATTAAAATGAGCTGTGGAGCGCCACAAGGCTCAATTTTTGGTCCATAGGCCTATGAGCAATACACTAGGCTAGTGGATGTTTACAAACAAGTTAGAACTGAATGAGGACAAAACGCAATACATGTTAATTGGTTCCAAACGGAACATCGTCAAGTGCAAACTTGATTCGTTACAATTAAGTGGAAACCGCATTGAAAAATCGCTTTCTGCTCTCAATCTCGGAGTTGGATAGTGAATTAAATATGTCAGCCCATATGAATATAGTTTGTCGCCAGTGCTACAGCAGTCTTAGGATTTTTTGCGTGTTCGTCGTTTTATCACCGTTGATGCGGCAAAATTACTAGTGCAGGCTTTGCTAATATCTAAAATCGATTATTGCAATGTGTTATTATATGGTATCGACGCATGTGATAGGGATAAATTTACAGAAAGTGATGAATGCTGCGCCAAGAATTATTACCAAAAGTGCAAAAAGTGACCGGATCACCCCTGTGTTAAAAAATTGCACTGGCTCCGCATCAGAGAATGCATTGAGTTCAAAGTTGCCTTTCTCGTTTTTAAAGCCCTACATGGACTTGGCCTGAATACCTCAGTCTTTTATTGAACTGGTGCAGGCCCGGTCGTTCACTCCATTCTCAAGACAAATTCTTGCTAGTTCAACCAAGATTTAACCTTAAACGCTATGGATATCGTATGTTCTCAGTTGCCGGACCGCGTGTATGGAATGCTCTTTCGCTCAAACTACGATCTGAACAAAGTGTTAAAGTTTTTAAAAGAAAGTCCAAAAGTTTTTATGTGCCAAATCTTACCCATAGACGCTTAACTGTATTTTAAGCATCAACTGTTATGCACCGGGATAGTTCTACTTACAGAGCGCCATACAAAGACTGATACTGATTGACTTATTGAACTTTATGCATGAGTTCTCTACATATAAGGAATATTCCTATATTATGTTGAACTTTCCTTGTATTTTCCATGTAGTTTTTGAATTTGAATGGCACATAAGTTGCGTGAGCACTCCCAGCTTAGAGTAGTTGTAACTGTTCTTTAATAGATACATTTCAAAGATTCTATATGATACAATGCGTTTAGATAAAATTCCTGTTCATGCACTCAATAAACGAATTAAGCAGATGCTAGTAAGTTTTGAACACTGCACGTTTGTTCCCATTTTGGGTGACAGCAAATTGGTCTAGATAGATATCATATACAGGGATACATCATACAGTGTGATGATACAGATGAAAAGACCTGATGAGTTGAACAACCGCAGCCCAGAGTCATTTGGAACCAATACCCAGGCAGTACACACATGTCTCCATGCACCAATCCCAGAAGTTAAAGGCATACCATTCTTTACGACTAGAATAAAATATCTCTCAAGGCCTCCCAAATGTGCAGTAAGAATATCAAGGCGATTCTGTGCCAGTTTCATCTTGGGGGTGAGGCGTTTCACCAGAATTCTCTATTTTATTTCGTGTTTCAGTGCTTGAACGCTTTTGCTGTAATTAATGGTTGGTTGAAATACTCGTGTTACAAATCACCGTTTTGAATGGATAAAATTAACTTCAACAGGCTCGTAATCTTATCAACCTTGACTTCTATACCTGCCTCATAGTCTTGCGCTTTTAGCAATTATGTGGATTAGGCGGCAGTCCACTCTCTAGTGTGATGGTAGCTATGTTCTTTTCTTTAAAAGCACTGTTTCCACAGTCCTTTTGTCATCCGCCATGCCGTTCGAAACACCAATGATATAGCCGAAATTGTAGACCTCATTTTTCACAGTGTCACAGTGTTGATGTCACAATACCTGAGATGCATTAGGAATCTCAGCGGCTGTACTATAACCGTTGTATATCTTCCACATGTCGTTGCCACAGCACCATCATGGTCGATTTCTAGTTGGTCAGGTGACACAGTAGCAGTTGGAATGACACCTCACCCGCCACGAGTCTTTATTCCAGAAGTTCTTAAACCAGTGGTACCTCCCGTACCAGGTGCTGATCGTAGCGTTGTTAAATAGTTCTCGTTGTTAGGTCAAGAGAAACCGGATAAATATTTGTTTCACCCGCTTGCCATTAGTTGTTAAATTCAAATTTATCTCAATTTCAGCCGCAGTCGCAGAGACTGAGTCGTAGGTTTTTGTTACTTTTAAAAAAGATAGCTTCTTTGGCATGGCGGTAAGAGGTGATTAGGCTCAGGTTTCTCTCTTAGACAATCTGAGTGGGGCGTGAACCGCCCTTAGTTATATTAAAGCAATATGCAAACAAAATGCAACCACTTCTTCAGGTTGTTTTGTTATCCAAGTTCCTCCACTCACTTTTTGTCAAAGTTCGCCTTCTACAACCAAATTATGTGTTCTTTACTTTCTAGCCTTGTCAGAAGCAGAGATGTTTGCTTTGTGTCGGCACTCTATCCACTAGCTTACTTGTTATATTTGTGTGAGAGAAACACGCCATGTCTGATTTCAACTACGGTTTATTTCTAGAAGAAGGCTAGTTTTAACATTGAAGAATCCGGATATACAAGGTGTCTCATCGATGTGCCTTGTTGCTATATGCTTGGTTAGGGTGGCTTTACTGCACGCTATGCGCCACGCTTTCAAAGGCTTATAATTCTTTGTGTTACTGCATATGGTGGACTGCTTCTTTCTGGTGTTAATTCTTTATGAGAGGTTTTTCACTTTATCATCGCACTTTCGTGTGACAATGCCTCTGCAAATTGATCCCTATGCTGGCGAGTCGATCAAAGACATAGGTTGTGACATATTGTTTAATGTAACAGTCTCGTTGTTTAATTCGTGTATATGTGCCACCGCCAGGCTACCATGGTATGGTTCAAACGGAGGTTTAGCGACAGTCGTTACTCTCCCAATTTAAAAACGCACATGGCAATATGCAAAAATTGATAACTATCATTTTTAAAATTGTGAGACAACATAAATCAATGTATTCTCTACGCCTACAAACTAAACAACAATGCAAATTGTATTACATTTTGTAATCTTCAGTATCTAGTGCGTCATCCGTTGGCATGGATTAAGGCATCAACACAATTAGCATATGTAATCCATCGGTGTATCTGAGAATAATTTCGACAAAATGTCTGGCGTTAAACTCCCTGTCGATGATTAGAAGATGAGTTCCAAATCAAATCGCGATCTATAGCATGGTGCTTCGACGACCAGGTTGGTCGACGCAAACTTTTGTGTAACTTTCCTCGACCTATGTACATTTTGGCGACTACTATGTCGATACTGTAGAAACTGTATCTTGTCGCTGAACACTATAAAAGCCAGATATTCAAAAGCCATCAATTTACTGAATTACTGTTTGTATAGATTAGTCGAAGACGCCTTCGCTGGTCGTTTAACAGCGTTCCCAGTTAGGCTCGTAGGGTTGTTATTCCCAATACATGCAGTCAGTTTGAGACTTTGTTTAATGATACGAGGGTACCTTGGACATGGTGTCACTAACGCCGATGTTGTTGCAGTCATTACAGAATATTTAAAGAAATGTTGTGACGCTGCTGGACGCGTAGATACAGTCTTCGAAGCTTTGGGAGACTGTCGCGTATTACGTACCGTTGAATAGCCATTGCTTACCACATCTCGTTTTCGGTATTTTTGTATTTTTTTTTCTTGGGACACTGCGACTGTCTTTTTACACACATACCTGTTCAATAGTACTGGCCAGAATATCACCAGTGATCATGTTGCTAGCACCGCCTTCGGTTCTTCTGTTTATTGTTTTTTTTTTTTGACAAATGCCACAAATGCTTCTGGTCTGCTTGAGTTGTGTTGCATTGTCATGTCATATCCAACCCCGGTGCCAAAACATCTATATCTGCCGTCTGTAAAAGCCATTGAACAGTGAGCAGACGTAATGTTGGTTTGTCCTCTTACAACGCTACATATCGTCGTTCGAACTACACTACTTGACTGTTTGCAAACTGCAGTTCCCGAGCCCGCATCTCCCACGTGTTACTCCAGATATTTTCGTTGGATCGACGCCTCAGCACAGCTAGATGCTCCCTGACTTGAGGCACCCGGCTTTGGTTATAGACTTTTCTCCCTCTTCATTCGTTTTGAACGATTTCGTTGAATCAAATGTCATAAGACCAGAGGTCATTAGACCAACTGGGGCTAGATCAAATATCAATAAACCAAATGTCGTTAGACCAACTGTCACAAAATCAAATATCCGGGACATAAAATGTCTTATCCCCCAGCGTTGGAGAATAAGTCCTTCTGATATTCATTTAAATTTAAATCTAGTAGAATTCACTTAAATAATTTCATCACTTCAAAGATTTAAAAAAGTTTTTCATGCCTATAGCTAAACTGTTAAACTGAAAGGGCCATAGCAAGAGGATAGGTGACAGAACTACTCCAGTAAGCTGAGCTTATTATTTTTCGGCCTTCCTCTCAACCGCATTACACCAACAACAAATAAGAATGATACTCTTCCAGCAGCGACTCTGCAACAAAGCGTTATCTATATTGCAAATTTGTTGCGATTGATTTAGTGCTAGAACAAGGTTATTTCTGAAATGAACCTGAAACTCTGGAAGCTCTCAGACGACGGCAAGATGACCCTAGCCCAAAGGAGATAACGATGGAGGCAATAACATTATCCTCGGAGAGAATGCTAGTGCTCCAGGAAGAATTATCAAGCCACAGAAAAATACAATACAGAAACTTTCTCGACTGAGCAAGTTTGCGAAACCAGGAGAAGAAAAAGTGGATGCCAGCAAGCGCCAAACAGAAGTGTTGGCCACAGCAAATGACTGAAAACGCGGGTATGCTTGAAGAAAAGTGACTGCAACGAACCTGAGTCTAGGCATTGTGATATAGTCCAGCAACACAAATCCAGTTCTACTGATCGAACTGATAGTCCCATTGGATGACCGGACAGAGGAAGCTAGCGGGAGGAAGCAGACTAAGTATGAAGAACTCCGGAAGAATTGCTAAGAAAGTGGATATAGAATGTGCTCACCAGTAGAGATAGGCTGCCTTGATTTTGTGTGTATATCGATCCGGATGGAGTGCAAGATCATTGGAGTACAACGGAAGGAGAGGACAAACCTGAGATCTGGGTGCGAAGACCACACCGATTGTAGATTGTGATTGTGGATAAAACTCAACGATGAGACCTGGATCTAGAAGTGACTGTATACCAACCACCAAGCCCAGGACTGACAATAAATACCCAAAAGTTACACCAGTACAGAGATGACCAAGATCAAGAGTGAGCTGCTTGGCAACCCAGGGCTACAGCGTAGCTAGCCGTTGTGGCCCCGCCATGCCGACTTGTTACAGTGGCGAAACTGAACCACATATGGAGTAACTGATGCAGTGTTGTAACAAGCCCAACGCTGTGAGTAAAACATTCCACGTTATGTGTTAGTCACGACCAAAAGGCATTTTCCTCTGATCAACGTCTTTGATTAAATTTTGAATAGACGTTGGCCAGAAAACGTTGTTTAGACATTATTGTTAGTTGTCTTTGGACATTCAATGGAAATTGAAAAACTGTAGCACAGACTATAATAAAGACTTCCGAAAAATGGAATTTATATAGGACTTAAAACATGGGAATGCCAGGAATGCACGATTTTCAACTTAGTTTTGAAAAACATTCATGAAGCTTGTCACATATTCTGCCTTACAAGATATCCCAGGGGTGGGGATGCGAAGGGGTAACCATGACACCTTTTGTTTGTCACAGTCTAGAAGGCCGTTCTAGATCCTTTGCTGACGTCTATGCAAAGTCGCTCTCCCGACACTATACAATGCCGGCGGGTTCCGGACTATACCCCTCGGGAATATACCCCCCGGATGATATCCCCGACAATACCCCCAGACCTTGCCTCCTAGGACCATACCCCCCGTGCCATTACCCCCCCCCCCCCCAAACAGAATATTTCCAATTTTCAACGTTACAACAAAATGAAAATAAAAGGTACAGCGACATGTTTTATTTCTCTCCAACACTATGTTAAATCATCGATACATCGAGTCTGGGTCTCATTCACAGTCAACCCTGCAAGTTCATAGTCCACATCTTTCAAAACTGAATATTGTGCGCTATTCTAGGAAAGTAGTCCAGTATGTTGCGGTTTGCCAAGCCGCCAACAATGTTCCTGTTTCGTACACTGGTTTTAACGGGCTTTGGTGGCGCTGCGGCTCAGGGAGGTGTCCACCCAGGATCTGGTTAACGACCACGTTGTTCAGATCCTGTTTCTTTCGAAGCATATCCAAAAATCGCCACAAATTTGGATGGCAAGCTGTTATGGGACACGAATTGATAATTGCATTTATGGAATGTATGCATTTAATTGCATTTATAACCCATTTAACTCGATCATAAAGGATTTTTATGTACAATAGCTTTTATCAATGGATCACATGAGCTGAGTTAAGCGTTGTGGTTTATACCCCTTCCAACTAGATCATAGCGAAATGGTGGGGGGGGGGGGTATTGGAGAGGGGGGATAGGGTCCAAGGGGGCTGTATGGTCTGGTGGGAGGTAATGTCGAGTGTATCACCTGGGGGCATTGTCTGGGGGTATTGTCCCAGACCCAAACGCCGGTACAACAGTATGTCTTGCCCCCTGTACAGCTTCCCCCGATAGCCTAGTGTAGCTCCCATCCCAGGGGGGGGGGGGAGCTGTACAGGGGGGAAGATAACCTGTTACACCGTAACTACACGTTGTTTCGACTTCCTCTTGTAATTTTTCCGCAACGTTGATTATATGAAAGATAACTGACCTCTATCCAATATCAAAAGATAGACTTTATTTCGATTTTGTTCGATCAACCAAAACCCTACTTTTATCCAACGCCTTGTTGTGACGTCTACCCTATGTTCATGCGTCGCCCTAATGTTTAGTGGAAAGATGAGCTACAAAGGCAGATATTGGATGGGGTGTTTGTTGGTTGTCTTGCTATCCACAGTGGCAACATAACCTATACCTCAATTTTACTTCAAGAATAAAAATGATATCGTTTTATCTATTATTTGTTGCACAAATGACAGAGGATGTTGGAATCACAGCAGCCCGGGTGTTTACCAAAGTAAACTGTGCAATTAATAGCAGCTGATTTAGCTAAATTACGCAAATAATTTGTTTTGAAATAAATTATTATTAATTATAAATTATTATAAATTATTATTAATTCACTTTAAAAAAATCTTTTGATCACAGTAACAGTTTACGAAATATGTTAACTGTACAGTTAACTTTTGTGACTATGGCCGCAGGGGATTCACCGTGTCAAGGGGTTAAGGGGCGGGTAGTCCGTCTTGTCCTAGCTTGCCACTGTTTTCCAGGTAGACATCAAGGCTGGTAGATTTGTGCAATAGGCTAATGGCTGCCGTTTGACACTTGCAAAAAAAAATCAGAGGAAGTAGGAATGATGAATGATGCTGTCAATTCAATATCTGCTTTAAGATAAACTTCTTTTCTTTTTTTTCTCTCTGTCTTCTCCCTGAAAACCGTTACTTTTTTGCCAGACAGCTTGGAATGTGAGCTCATCTGATAGAGTTTCTATATATACAAACAAAATGATGGTATCTTCCTCTGATGTGCCTTTTTCATTTTGAAACGTTCTGTATCCATTGAAGATGGTTACGCAGTTCAGATAGAAGGCAATTAAACACTCAATCCCCTTGTGTAAAGATGTGAAACATATCTGATCGGCCTCCTGGGCGATGTTTGACGTCTTCTTTAACTAGTAAACAAATAGAGTTTCACAGATTCGGCATAAATAAACATAGACAGTGGAAGATCGTGAGGTTAGCAGCATCTAGCAAATAAACAACATTGCCGTGCTGAATCTGGTGGTCTTCTTCCAAAGGAGCAATTTGAGAGGCATTGTGTCAAATATAAGGAGGGAAAAATACATTGAATTGAGGCAATTTCGTTCTGTGGTGAAGTAGCCTTATTGCTTAACTGGTGTGAAAACTAAATCATTAAGCCAGTAAACACACGTGTTTCTCATGGAAGATTAGACTAAGTGCAGCTGAAAGTGGTAATCCATTAAACGTGTGTGCAAATGCAAAAGTGATAAGAAAACGAGTGCTGTGCATTTCCTAACTGTCTGTCTACACAACCCTGCCATTTTCTTATCAAAACCCACCACCCCTACCCCCACTCCATAAAAAAAAAAAACATAAAAAAACGCAGAGTAGAGATCATGCTCTATTGATTTAAATGTGCGTAGAAAATGTTATTTACATCCCACTCCTTGATCTAACGCCAATACAACGTCGATAATCCTGCAGCAATTGTCTTTTTTTTCTTTTCTTTTTTTTTTTTGGCGAAAAAGCAAAGTTGCTGGCGATATTTTATACTCTTATTTACTATTAATATTTCACATGTTTGACTCAGGGGAAACCCGTTTTGTACTGCTTTGCTCTTTCTTCTTGATACCTGCATGTGTCATAACGTGATTCCGTTTTTATTTATTTATTTATTTATTTTGGTGGGGAGGGGGTGCGGGGAGTTGAAGGGGGGGGGGGTGCTTGGTTTGTATCAACTCTTGTGGTGAATGTTGTTATGCATTCATGAACGGCATAGTTTAAGCATGTCACGCATATGTAAAGTCAATGTCACAGGGGACAACGACGACATCGACATGACGACGTCACAAAAAGTTATTCAAAACTGTCCCCTATTAAATGCAGTGGCATGTCTTACAAATCCCCCACACTGTCAGAGCAAAAACGACACTTGTTTCGAATGTTAAGGTTATAAAGCAAAGCCCAATGACCTTTCCTTGTCAATGCGAGACATTGAGCAAAGTACGCCTGGGAACTGTCCACCCGGCATCCTTCTGTCAGTCGCCGATAAGACCATTGTCACGCAGAAAGCTTTTCCTTTAATGGAGACTCGTTTAGTATGCATAATCTTTTGTGATGAGTTGTGAGAACACGGTGAAAAGGTTGAGGACTTGTGATAAAGCTATAGATTAGGCACATGAATGGGGAAAGTGTTGTTGAAAAGAAAGTATTACTTGGATCGCAACGAAAATAAAACTGTAATATAAGAGAAATATAGTACTGAACACATGTAAGACAAGAATTTATGCGCTCGCGCTCTTCTTTTCTCGTGTGCCAACAATGTGGAAAAACTTATCATTATTTACATGAAATGTGTTTTTGTTGCTTTTCATAATGTATCCTCGAAAATCGTTGAAAGTGATGGTATATATTGAAATGTGAGACCAAGCAGGAACAAGACTTAACTTCAAAGAGCACCGAGGTAGAGTTACTCGCGGGCCTGATTATCGCGTACTTTTTACCCAGAAAAAGGCTCGTTCTAATAATCAATATTTGATCTCTAAAAATAGCAACAATTTATGTACCTTATATATTTTTGTTTGAAAGAAAGTATGCAGGTCTAGCTGAAAGAATTATATATATATATCTATATATATATATTATGTATATCTATACTTTCTCTTAATAGAAATGGTTAAGTTGCTTTCCAAGTTCTATTTACTTAATTGTCTTTTTGCCTCATACCGCTGTTTTTACTAAACAGTTCTTGAAATGACAAAATACTATTATTTCAAGCCTTCCCTTACAGAAAAACATCAGTACAATGAAAACATGACATGAAACAATACAGAAAGCTAATATTTTCCTTGCAACAGCATTGTTGTGTCGTTTCTCCTCCCGTTGCCATTTTATGTTCCAATGGTTTCGTGAATAACAGGCCTGGGCGGAGCGTAACACGCCAATCACAATGAACACGGCCGTCAAAATCGACCAATGGTTAACGAGGCTTTGTGAATGTCACTCAAAAAAGCACTTGATTCGAATTGTTTACTGGAGCCTATTATATTCGGCAATTGGCTTAGTTCACACATAGTTAGTTCTTTGCCAAAAATTCCTCAGTAAATTGAGTGTCTATTGTTCTTATTTAGTCAGTTATTACACTAAACAATAACAAACAGCATGCGTCGAATGCGGATAAATTTGTTCAATGATTGCTCCGCAAAAAATAGAAGGCAGTTTAACATCTTGTCATAGATATTTTATGCCCCTAAAATTACATTTCACAAACGTTATCTTTTTGTGGAGCCTGGTTTCATTGACGATATTAGAATTAAACTATTTAGACCTGGAATATAGCCGCTGGCATAAATGTAATATAAGCCAAATTGGCAGTGGGCAACCCGAGCTTGGATATATGACAGTAGTATTTTTATGCCTTCTGTTACACTGTGGCAAATACGTCAGAATCTACGCAATGCAATAAAAAGAAGAGAGAACAGTTGTGTAATTTGAAACGTAGAAGATTCTCAAAAGACTCTTGCTTATTCAATTGATTACTTTTTTTTGTAGAGCTAATCCTTGATATTGACTTTTTCGGGTTATCTTGATGGTTACAGCTCAGTGATATAATTACCATTTTGAATGGGACGTTCTTCTTAACCACGCATTATGACGTCATAGACGCGATGGGTTTTGATTGGCTCGCGTAAAACGTCATGTCATTCGGTCATCAGTTGGGATATACATATTCATCACCTTCTGCGTCGTCGATATCTACATCACAGGTGAGTTAGTAACATATATAATTTGAAACGTTCACACACTCTCCCCAAAGCTGTGGTCGGGAAAACCCAGGCAGTTAGCTTTGTATTGCAAATAAAGAGTAACCTCCAGTGTGGAACTTGCTGTTGAATAAAAATAAAAGAACACTGCAACAAAGCCTTTAAATTTAATGTCTAACCGCATTTCGGAGTGTGAGAAATTCTCTTTGATTGTATCTGAGTTTTATGGACTTTCTCAGAGGAATTTAAACAAACCTTGTTTGGACAAGACAAACAGAGTATTCATAACAATTTTGAGCTACGTGTGTTAGTTGACACTTTAGGTGTTGAACAGAGTTTTGCAACACTGTTTTTTTTTTTTCTACGTTTTAGTAAGTTATATGACATAAATCTCAAAAGCGCTAAGGTAGAACGAGTAGTTGTAATTTTTGTGGCCAGCATAGCTAGGCAACAAGGTGGTATGGTAAATCTTGTTTATACTTTGGAATGTTTGCATCATGGGTTAAGTATTTATTAACCTAAGACAAAGTTGAAGCGACCATTTTGTATTTACAGTCGGCAAATTGTTACATCATAAAGTACAAAAAGGGAGGAAATAAAGAAAAACTGCAAAAACAGCAGAAAGGTCTTAACTAGAACAGCAACAAATATAAGCATTTTGGCTCTTTGCTTTATACAGAGCGATAGACTGTTCCCTTTCTGACATGGAATTTCAATATCCTCGCGTAATTATATACTCGCGGACTTTGCCAATTTTTTAGAGTCTTTACAAGGAAGAATAGACGAAGAACTGAGAAGCATTGCAACTCTTGATAATAATACTGAAATACGTTTTGTCCGTACGTTCAAGGTGAAAAAGAATGTATGCGTGCTCAAAATGAGACCGCCGAAGCGGAAAACATGCTGAAAAAAAAGTAGTATGCTGGTGCTCAACTTGAACAAAAATGTTCAATTTAGAAAAAAAAGAGGTGCATTTATATGTTCAAATTGAAAAAAAAAAAAAAAAAAAAAGATGGCCTTGAATGCGGAGTAATAAGCTCTCTGGGTACTATGCATATTTCTTAAAGTATTTTAGTTCAAATAAAGAAGAAACCCCACGTATTTGATCGTTCACTATTCGGGTCACCACCGATGGCTATATTTATAGTTACCTGCATTAAGTTTTTACCGATGCTCTCAACCGGTGTCCCGTGATATCTTAGCGCTCGGATATCTTAGCCCCCAGTGATTTACGTACAGGGATATGCCACTTGACAAAATGTAGGAAGGCAAGTCACTGGATGCGTACATTTCAGATATAAACGAACAAAACACTTCGGTGTCGCAGGCTCTCTTACCCAATGTACATGTCCCACCCGGGGGGGGGGGGGGGAGCCAGACTAGGCTATCTTCCCCCCTCCAGTATTCTCCCCTACCCCCCACCCCTAACACCAACTTTGTATTTTCATAATATTTGTTCACATATATAAATGGACCCAGTTAAACTGTATAAAACTATCTTGAACTACTTTATTGACTAAATTCAACATAATTCAAGCAAAAGCATAAAAACGCATCCTTAATAAGAAAGTTCTGTTTTTCTCATTTGCATTTTCAGAGAGGGAGAAAAAGGGGGAAGCTAGTATGGTTGGGAGCGGGGAGGTGAACAAGGGACAGAAAGAAAAACGAAAAAAATACGGGGGGGGGAAAGAAATACCACGTGGGGGGGATAGCCTAGTCTATCTCCCACCCCCCCCCCCCACCCCCAGAGGGGGGGGGGCTGTATAAGGGGCAAAATATATTGTTACACGAGAACTGCTTTTAAAGGACGGCATACAGGCATTGACTTAAATCTATGTGCAGAGAACCTGAGATAAAAATCGGTTAAATTCAGAAATATTTGCCCCCTAGAATCCATGTACAATTGCCATACCGGCTTTCGGCAGCCACATTTCGTTTAACAAAATTTAGTCTAACGCCTTTGTCGTAAAAATTGCAATAAAATGAGACATTTTGCGGAAATATTTTATCACTTTTTATTTTAGGCACATGGGCTCGATTTCTGCCTTTTTCGTCAGAACGTGCTTTCAAAATAATTTTGTTATAATTTAATTTATACAATTCAGTACATTTCAAAAACTAAAACTGAAAAAGAAAAACGAAATTGATGAAAAAAACTAAGAAGTCTATCGATGTTTCTGTGCAAAGCTAACGAAGCGACAGGATCTGTTTCAAACCAAAAACACTCGAAAATAAATAACGAATCAACAGTGTTCCCCCTCTCCCTCCCTCCCTACCCCACCCCCGAAAAAATGGTGTTGCCAGCAACATACGATAGGGTTCGGGAATCGCAATTGCGACCTGTATCGAAAGCGAATGTAGAAGTTTAAGTACCGAAAATGAAAAAGTGGTTTTTATGCGGCGAGAGCTGTTTGGTCAAACATATGGGTTCAGTTTTTCAGCTAAAATGTAGTTTGAATCACTGTAGTTTACTACAAGTTACTCTCATGATGAAGGGCAGGGTACAAGGTCCCATTTACAAGGTGGTCCCATTTGCAAGATGGTCCCATTTGCGAGGTGGTCTATTTGCAAGGTGGTCCAATTTGCGAGGTGGTCCCGATCCCGAGGTTTCACTGTATGCCGCAGAAAAGACACTCACGAATTTATGTTTACTTGTCGGAAAAGCTATTCAGAATGGTTGAAAATAGTCAATTTGCGTTATTATAAGACGGAAAAATACATCTTAGAACTTAATGGTGTCCATGGATAACTTTGGTGCAGGATTGTCTTCACTCTCTGTAGAATACCTTCAACCCTAGAGAAATTTCTAAGTGTAAAGCTGGTTCTAATAGTACGAAACGTAAAAGAAAACGTTTTCCTCAAAAACAATTTTAGGTAAAATATCGTAATAACAAGCGAAATGGGGAGTGAATGAAAGTCAATATGTGATTTTGCCTGTCTGTATTTTGCAAATTTTGAGAGAAATCTACATGTATCTTGGGATGACGTTGTACAGGCGTCAATGAAACATTAACAAGGAAAATAATGCGTCCATTGGAGCTGAGATAACGGCATTGCTGGTGTCAGGTACCAAAAAAACTCTGACAAATATATGAAAGGCAGTGTGTCTACTACATACGCAAGCTGTAAACGCACGTCCCCTCACAAAGATAGGGAAAGGGAGATGCAGTGTCATTCACGCATCGCCAATTTCGTGACTAGATAACAGAGCGCTCCAGAGACACGTGACCCATCATGTATTTACCAGTCCATCAACAAGATAACCGTTACGATAACCGTGTAATTAAGTTAGTTAATTAGAGAAAAGCAAAGCAATATGCCACATAATTTTGCGTATCATAACTCAGTTGGAATTCAAAAATATATGAGCGATTATGAACCGCCCGTCTTTGCGGCGATGGATTTTATCTGCCTTTATCGCCCAGTGATGTATGGGCGATGATAGAGGAATAGACGTGGATGGAGGACTGATTAGATCAATGATGAATGGCTGCAATTTAGCGCAGTCGTATTAATAACACAACTCACCACATTACAGGAGCTTTGCGCTATTCTATTTCTTAAATGTTTCTTTCATGTTTGGTCCTGCGCAGCTGCTGACACCAGGGGCACACGGGTTACCAACATCCTCAGGAAGCCTCTCAGGGAGCGAAACTGCGCCGCGGCCCCTCAACACCGACCCTACACCATCCGTAACCAATTCGAACCAGAGTGTTTACAACTCCGCTCTTCTCAACTATCCGAGGGTGGCGGCCGGTCTGTCTGAAACCATGAATTCCTTGTATACATCCGCGTATGCTGCGCAAGGTTACGTTCCGTTTGGTGGTGATCCGTCTGCTTTTTACTCACCTTTGGTAAGCTATTTTTTAAGATCTACCTAAGTCTTATAAGAGTACCTAAAATCAAAATATTAACATAAATGAACAAATGATAGAACAGCGATAGACACAATGCCATCAAAGAATATTCTTGCTGCAAGAAAAAACAAATTCTATTCAATAGCTTAACATAGCATGCTCATGAAAAAAGCTTTGATTAGGTATGCCCCACCGAGGAAGCAACTCAGTGGTATTTTTAGCCCAATTCCTGCCTACTCCTTTGTTACCCATTCGGTCATGTCTGGTGGCAATATAAACCGCCCGAGTAGCTTAAGAGTTTTTGCTGGAATAACTCAAAAAGAAATAACATTTTTAGGAATAACAGGAAGACCTTAAGAAACGGTTCATGTTCCTAATTGTATTTACACACTGCACATTATTAATATTTTTATTTCTTTTACGTCGAATTCGCTGTTGAACATGAGATGAACATGATGTTTGAATTGAGTGCTAATTTCTACTTCAAATGTTTTTATGCTTTAGAGAAAGTAAACGCTGAAATCTTGAAAAGGAGTTAATGCTTATTTATTTAGCTACTCAACAATGAAATCCTAAATGGCAAAACATTAGTCTAATATGAATATGCTGAGTGACTGTGCATGAGCCGAGCGGCCTGTAAAACGACACGCAATCCCACACGGGTTTTTTTAAACATGTCATAAGCGTTGTTTATTTCACGAATTATATCCTTTAATCTTATAATCTTGAGTATTTTTCACAATTTATCCTAGAGCTATCGTTTTTTTTTTTGTTTTTTTTTGTTTTTTTTTTTATTTTGGTGTTTTCCTAGTTTTGTCACAGACAAGAATATATTTACCGTTTTCGGGATCGTTATTTACTCTACAAGTCTTGTACGTTGTGTGTGAGAATTTGTCCGTTTTCTAGATGCCTGTAAGCATAAAGGTTAACAAAGGAATTCAAATTAGAATATTTAAACCCCATCAACTAAAAAAAATGATTATTCTATGTAAGTTAATTAGTCGAAGCACACTGAACCGGGTGCAAATATGAATGTTCACAATATTTACGATGCTTAGATTTATGCGAATGATCCTTAATAAAATGTCAAACTTCGAAACAAAAAGCTTTATATGATTTTTTTCTCTCACGCTGCACCTGTGGTCACATTGTTGTGTAATATGTAGAAACTTATTCACATCCTTGTATATATAATTTTTAGAACATGATTGCATGCTGTGATCGAGTTTTAAAGCCCACATTTAGTGACACATAATTTGTCCTTGCTTCATAAAACTTGTGGTTATGTTCAAATCAAATAGCAGTAAAAGATTATTTTGAGATTCGTATACAGAAATCTCTTTTTCATTTCTCACGCTCAGGGATGCAAAAAAAAATACATTGTCCTCTCCCAGAAAAATATGGCTTTTGTGCATTTTGTGGTGAAAATTGCAAAATAACTGATACCATTTTTTGTGGGCCACATTTTAGGCGATTATCTATAGATCTCCCCCGGAGTCATTGTGTTAAATGCAACCTATATATCTCTGAAACAGAAAATTCAACAATATAACGTAATAACTTAGGTTTATGTTTATGCCTTTAATCTCAAACGACGAGTTGACATGTTTATTTCAGTCATAATTTTTTCTCTAGTCTCTTTTTTTTTCTCTCGCATTCTCACAGAGCGCTGGTAATAACACAGATGCGTGGCGAAATCTGTCGCAGGGTGGTGCATGGCCGTACGATCCAACTATGGCTGCCTATCCTTACAGCACGGGGTCAGTATGATTTATACAGCGCGCAAAGATAAATAGCCCATTAAGATACTTCAGCTGTGTGACACAATTTCTCTCCAAGTAACTGTTGAAGTGCAGATATTTTGATGCGACGATAATCTCTCATTCCATAAATTGATAGAAAAGCCTCTTTGGTCACCGGTGCCCCAGGATATCTTGGCCTTTTGGCCCACGCCCCTCCGGGTTATCATGCCCCCCCCCCCCCCCACTTATAAAAAGGTGTTTTACCTACAAAGCCCATGGATCTGCCGAAAAAAACCTGACACATGTAACATGACGTACATTTCAAATGTAGCATAATACTCGGGCTTATGAAATTTAGAACTGCAATCTGAGCTCTTGTGGTACTGGGGTATTTTATTTATTCTTCTTTTTTTTTTTTGCACGATGGTGGTCGCATGAGTTGTTCAAGTTTCAGTTATGAGAAATAAAACATAAAATATATATAATATCCAGATAACTTGGCTTCAACATAGGAGACTATTTATCCTAAAGGGGGCCGAAATATCCTAAGATATCTTGTCGAGGGGGGGGGGGGGTGTAAGATATATATCTGGGGAGGGGGGCACGGTACCCTGTTATACTGGTCACAAACACTCCACTAAACACCATAACCAGAAACCAGAGATTCTCTACTAAGTCGACTAATTTAATATTTTTAAACCAAACCCTCTTTACCCGGTCATTTTCCATTCTTTATTTAGCAAAGGGTACCATTTGAGGCACTTTGTGAAAGTACGGCAACAGTGATGAAAATAGGCATAGTAAATTGCTTGGATAACCGCTGTAATGAAACTAAGCTGTTAATGATAGGCTCAAGATGCAGTGAAAATAAACTCCCCCCAGGGGGGCGCTGATTGCCCCCTACTGAGTGTCTAATGTCTTTGTACAGAAGGTGGTGTTTCAAGTAAAATCTTTATTATAATTCCATTTTTGTAGGGGGGGGGGGTGAATAGAAAATTTGGTATACTGAGAGCTCAGTGCTTAGCTCAGTGCTAGAATTTTAGTCTCCGAAAGAACTTGATGTTAGTGAGCCCTAAGCTGCATGCTGCAACTGATCTTGTTCATATAGAAAATATAAAACATTACAGTCCTGTATGATTTATAGTAAAGCATTTATGTTAAATATTAAATTTTAAATTAGTTATGTCTCTGTCTCTAAGTGCAATTATTTATTTATCGCCCTCCAAATTTATCGAGCAGACACAATCAAGTTACTCATTCCGCTCTGACAGTGTACCATCCCCGTGCGGGTATCTCCCCCACCCTTACCCCCTCCCGCCACCCCACCCCCATCCTCTATCAGGGCCCAACGCCATTCACTCTTCACTGTCGTATGCTACGATCCATTCTACACAGTACTACTCTTTATTTGTATTCTTGTCACATGCTTAAGAGCCCTTCCTTGCCCTTCCTAATATAAAACTAATTTTTCATACTGCTCTACGGAAAGTATATTTGTCCAACCAACTTTGCCAGTATATCCAAATATCAGATAAGAGCCTATCGTCTAAAACAGAAATAATCCCTCACCCACAAACTGGGGACGTTTCTCTTTTCTAGAGGGAAGGGCGAAAATGGCCCACCCCGAACAGGAGGCACCAATAGGTAACTTCCTCCTGGGGGGGGGGGGGCGTTGTAGTCACCCATGGTACATGGGTACCACAGAATACTTGGCCTGGATGTTCAAATAATATGGAGATTAAAGCGGTACCTCTGAATAAGGCCAGTTCTGAAATGAAACCATTTCTGTTACATTTTGCTCGGTTCGGCCGAGAATTGCCGACTTACGCCACATTAGAACAGACCTGTACGGCAGGTGGTATCTTCCTGGGGCTGAAGTGAAATATTTGATAGACGCCACAAATTTTTTCTATAACAAAACTCCCATAGAATTGTACACGCTACAGAAAAAGGCATCGTGTTTTATGTTTTCCCCGGGTAATTACCCATCATCTAACCTATGACCTCACGCCATTGAAGCCAGGTGCTTTGTTCTCACTGAATCACAATAAAATGTCACCTTAGTTGTTCAACATTCAAAGTCTACAACAACTTATAATACGTGTCAACAGCGACTATATCAAAGAGATTATCCGCCTTACTACTTATCGGAATGGCGATTCTCAACAAACATCACATTTGTTACGCTGTGTTAAATCTTTATGTGCCATTTTTGGAAAAAAAGGACACAAGTTTACAAACGTACCGCAAAAAGACTGCATATATCCTGGTATTGTTTTCACCTCGAGCAATAAGGATTTTCACTGTTTTCTGTCTAACAGTGAAAGCATTCTCTCTCTCTCTCTCTCTCTCTCTCTCTCTCTCTCTCTCTCTCTCTCTCTCTCTCTCTCTCTCTCTCTCTCTCTCTCTCTCCCTCAATCTCTCTCTCTCTTTCTCTCTCGCTCCCTCTCTCTCCTCTCTCATTTCCTCAATCTCTTTCTTTCTATTTCTCCCCCTCTCTCTTCCTCTCTCTCTCTCTCTCTCTCTCTCTCTCTCTCTCTCTCTCTCTCTCTCTCTCTCTCTCTCTCTCAGTCTCTCTCAATCTATCTCCCTTTTTCTCTCTCCTTCTCTCTCTCTCCCTCTCTCTCCCTCTCTCTCCCTCTCTCAATCTCTGTCTCAGTCTTTCTCTTTCTCTCGCCCCCTCTCCTCAGTCTATCCCTCGATCTATCTCTCCCTCTCTCTCCTCTCTCTTTCTCTTCCCCAATCTCTCCCTCTCTCTCTCTCTCTCTCTCTCTCTCTCTCTCTCTCTCTCTCTCCTCTCTCTCTCTCTCTCTTTCTCTCTCTCTCCCTCTGCCTCTCCCTTTCCATCACCCTTCTTCTGTTTCTGTGTCTACCGCTTTTTTCTCAAAGCAAAGTAAATACAGCTGCGAAGATGCGTTTGTGATGGCGGGGGGGGGGGGGGGAGGGGGAGGGGTGTAGGGGTAGGTAGGATACTTAGCTCCATGTTGCAGAGTTAATTATTTGACATACAGATCCTCTTCGGTTGCAATTACCTCAAGTTCATATTTGTGTTGTGAATTCAGATGTGTTCACTGCAGTTGGGATAAATAATTTACAACTTTTTAAACGCCTGCAAAACAAAAACAACAGCTTTTTGACGGAGCTGCTTTGAATTTTTCAAATATACAGGGCATTTTTCATGGGTTTGTCCTTTGCTTATACTTTGAGCTGTACTATTCTATTCACCATGCGAATGTCCGACGGAATTTTGAATTAACCGCCTGGACATGTACTATGGGCGTGAGAATCTGGTCTTAAAAGGAATCGTGGCTTGGAGATGGCAGATAAAAATGCCCAAATATTTCTCAGGAAGCTTCATTAACATGGCCATGTATCATTTTCTTTTATTCTAAACATTCTTTGAGCCCAGGAAGTGACTTGGTAAACCTTATATCCACGACAACGGAATGCTTTTAAACTTCCCCCTCTTATGAGCTCCCCAGTGTTCTACAAGCTATTGCCTGCCCAAGAGGCTGGCCACAGGCGTCTCGTGTCGAGAAAATAATAACTCCCGTCATCGGCAAGTTAAACTATTAACCATCTATTTTTTCACCCGCTATAAACAATGGGACCGACATGTGAGGGGAGGGTCTAGTTTTTTTAGCCAAAATGTCTCATGTCCTCCCTCTTTATGGGATATACAAACCCAGAGAGGAGGGACGGGGAAGGGGGTGGTTTACAATCTTTTATTAATGTAATTCACGAGTGGAGCTAATATCAGACATGCGACCTTTGTCCCCTAGCAACCAATAACCTACTCGGGACACGGCGGAAAATCAGTTGCTTAGGACTTGACATCTTATTTTACATTTTACACTTTTCCTGGTACAGCTATGCCTAGTGCTTTAATCTTACTAATCTTTGCATCATTGCTACTTGCTAAGGACAGCTATCTATGGTTTTCTTTTCAAAATAATTTGGTGTTTCTCCGTGGGTCAAGGCTAGAAATAAGACTAATTTTCTTTTGTTTACAGTTATGGAGGACTGGATGTGCGTAGGAGAACGCCACAAGAGAGGCTACGAGCACACTCAAAGCCTGGCTATACGAACACATCAAAAACCCCTACCCCACTAAAGGCGAAAAGATTATGCTCGCCATCATCACAAAAATGACCTTGACCCAAGTGAGCACGTGGTTTGCGAATGCGCGTAGGCGCTTAAAGAAAGAGAACAAAATGCAGTGGTCGCCGCGAAATCGCACAGGCGATGACGATGACGATAAGGATGATAGTGATGTCGAAGATGCAACGACGATTCAACGAATCGGAAAGACGATCGGGATGACGACGATGAAGATATAGTTGTCGATGGCAGTAAGTTTTTCCTTTGTGCGTGTTTGTGTGATGAGTGCCCAAGCGATAGATTCGGGAAAAGTTGGCGAAATTAAAATTATTTCAAAAGCGAGAAAAAAATATTATCAAGCTAACAGAGGGAAAGCAAACAAACCTTTGAACTTTTTCGGAGTTGTTGTCTGGGCATTTAAGGTACTTCATTGGTTTGAAAATGTCCTTGACATCTCGGTCGCCGCCAATTTTGTGACATCCCACATTGGTGATGCAGAAGCACGACTGTTGCATATTCATGAGCTATCTGGACCAATGAGAGGGCGCGATTCGCCACGTGCAAAGAAACAGAAGGCATTTCTGTACGATGCCTCTTAAGTCCAATCAATTGAGCGACCAAACCTGATTGTTCCGACGTTTTTTATTCACTGGTCAAAAATTCGGTTCGAAACTCCTCCCCTGTCTAGTTTTTACTGAAAGATGGCAAATAACAAAGTTATATAATTGCAATTAAAGTATGTGAACACAGCTCAGTCGGGAATATTGTAAATAGCTTTGTCTGGGTGTCATCTATCAGCTTCACAACTTAACTAAGAACATTCAAATCTACAACCAGCATGCTCTTGATATATGGACAACAGACGTTATTTAGCCAGTCCCCGTCAAATGCCGTAACAGCATAACAAGATATAGAGATACACGATAGTTCTAATAAACGACTGCGGATACTGAACAGGTGCTTGCAATTGTACTTAATATCCATACTCTGCAAATGATACCATTGCTCAAATAACTGAATTGCTTAAAATAAATCCTCCACCAATTTTGCAGTAGAGTGAAGGGACACTTGCTTGTCAAACGAGCCATTCATTTAGCCCTCTAAATCATCATTTTGCTCTTTTCTGCAAACTGAGACAATCCCATCTGGGGCGGCTTGTAGACCTCTTAAGACTGTTTTGATTAATAAATGAAGGAAGTCAAGTCAATAGTATTAAACGAATAAGCATCACATTACCCTCCCAAAGTGCCACCCCAGCCGATGCATTGGCAAATGTCGCAGTTGGTAGATATATTAGCGTCCATACTGCAACGGTTTCACCGACATTTGTTTGGGCTATTGTCGGTTTTTTTATGTGTTTTTCACGCTTGTTTGAGTTTATTCAGAGTGACACAATCACTGATCTTTTTTTGCCTATTCACTCAGATTGTGACAATCACAGTTCTGCCATTAAACTTTGGTCGTTAGTACTGTACTGTTTAAATCCAGGGGTGCGTTTAGTATTTTGTGGAATTAACGTGTCAGACGAGGATTAAACCAACAATTTTAGTGCTAAAATGTTTTTAATCTTCTTGTATTAAAAACCAATTTTAGCTAAATATTTAATTTCAAATCAATACGAAGTAATGGTATCAGACTAGAAATGTGAGGCAAGTCTTTAGATTAGCAAAACAAAGAAACTGGTGCCAAACTTGTCACCCAAATTAAAAAAAATATAACATTATGCCACTTTAAAAAAACAATACATGCATTTATTATACAAATGCTGTCTGAACCACTTAATAATTCTTAAGAATCGCTTTGGAAATTAACCAAGCTTTTAATTCTTTTTTACTTGCATTCTTTTTGAAATAAAATACCATAATCAACATGGATTTTGTAGAAAAGTTTATAGCGTTGTTCTTGTTGAAATTCCTCCAAAAATATCTTTAGTTTATGTAGGAACATGTTGAGGAAACGGCAATTATCGGAAAGGACCAAGTTGGCACAACCCCAATTACCAACACCCCCCCTTGCCCCCTCCCAGACAGCCCTAAAATTTTGCAGTCTCGCTGTTGCTGGAACACGGGGCTCAGAAGTACTTCCTTAAAATTAAAGCAGACTTGTTTTATTTTTCAAGCAATATGCCCGGTGTAACAGTATATCTAACCCCTGTACAGCTTCCCCCCGGTTGGAAGATAGACTAGGCTCCCCCCGGGGGGAAGCTAGACTAGGCCATCTCCCCCCCCCCCCACCTGGTATATTTTACCGCCTGTTGGTATCATTTTCTAAAAGTAAGATTAAGTTGAACATACAAGAAAGCGCTTCTTGGATAATGTCGTGTCATTTACGATAGTCTTAGCGATCAGGAGTATCCACCTGGGCTCTCTAAAATGCTAAAACGGATATTAAGAGAAAAATATAGAACTGTCTGATCAAGGATGCCTTTTTATATTTTGTTTGAATTATGTTGAATTAAGTCAATAAAGTAGTTCAAATTAGTTTTATTCAGTTCAATTGAGCGCATATCTTGTCATGGGCAAATATTATCATATATAATTACACGCAAAAAAATATACTGAAGGGGGATGGAAGATAGCCTAGTGTAGCTCCCCCCTCCCCCGGGGGAAGCTGTACAGGGGGGATAGCCTGTTACACCGGTGTTCCAATGCTATACTCGCATATTTTTTTCTCTCTTTAGCAGATATCCGTAAAAGCTTCAGACTGGAACAAAAAACACCAAATTATCTTATTTTCCGTTGTCAACGAGATAATTCCCTCCAAAAAAAAAAAAAAAAAAGGCAGAAAATATCAATTTTCTTCTAAACGACACATCAACGTCTATTGTACTAAAGTACAAAAAATCAAAGATAATCAGCAATTCATGTAAGAGAAAAGAAGTAAACGGAGTTAATCAGATGGAAGTTTAGCTCAAAGCAAGGAGCATAATTACCTGGTTTAGAAGCCATGATCAAAGCCCCGCACAGATGCAAAACTTTCGAGTCCCCCCTCCCTCCTCCATTGCTTCGGGTGATCTTTGCCTGTCCTTTCTTTACTACTTTTGCAAGAGAATGCATGTCTAGACTGTACTGCCAAATAACAAGCGACCAAAATTTATTTTATACATATATACATAAAATTAAGAGTTCCTGGTTTTGTCCCGTTAACTGTAAATTCACTCCAGAATAAGACCCTCCGTTCAGCGTTTCACCTAGTTTACGAATGGTACCCAAAATATTTATGGTAGTTGTTTTGCACAGCAACTAAATAACGCTAAATAGACATATTCTACAGTTACGATATAGCACATAGAGTACATATTCCATAACTAGAAGTCACTTGAAGTATGTTACATCGCAAGCAATGCCAGCGCATTTCTTGCGCATTACGTATTACGTAACTTGAATGTTGCTCAGCTCGAACACATTGTGAGTTCGGCACTGGTCAAGTTATGGAATCCTCACTGTACACAGATTTGTTTATACAACTGTAGTAGGAATATCACTGCTCCCTCTTTTTATTTGTTGGCTTATTTTAATAGTTTAACAGTAAAACATGCAAATAAATGAATACGGCTGATACTACGATTCCAAGACAAATTCCGTCTTGTCAATGCATACGACAAGCCTTCTATAGTATTATATTTAAGCTACCCAGATTTTCATCCAAAAAATTTCTAATCTTTATTATAAAGTTACAGTTTTTAACTGCGGTTTTTATTACGTTTTTCTCCTTGAATTATTGGCTTTTGATGATGGCTTAAGTTACGAAATTATAATAGAGTTTTCCGATCAAACCAGAGATTTGATATTTCCCTTCGCTTCATTAAGATTAAAATCGGAGACCGGATTTCAAAAACCACAATTGCTGTCTCTATAATTCTGTCAAAATAAATGACAGATTCAGACAATTTGCAACAAATAACTCTTTATAGTAAACCTTCTATTTGTTTGCTGACTTCATATGATACGTATATAAATTAGTCTAGTTATGTATGTATTTGTGAGTTGAGATTGCGCACATTAACTAGTTAACTTGTAATTCCAAACATATCTCAAGCATTCTGGTACATAGGTGATGTTTTCTTATTTTTTAGGTAGCGCAAATGATCGCATATCATCACCACATAAAAGCGAGGACTCTGTATTAAGAGACACAACAGCTGGTTCATTGGATATCAGTAGTCTTAGCGCCTCGTCACACTTATCTTCTCCTGTAACGTCCAATCAAAATCCGAATGCATACCTTACGTCATCTAGTACTTCCGGTGTTAAGGACTCGTATGTTGTGGACGAGGATGGGAATAAAGACACTAATTCTAGTCAGAACAAGCCGAGGATATGGTCCATGGCTGACATGGCAACAGCTAGCCAACCGCCATTGGATAGGCGTTCTCCTGTGGCAATAGCACAGAGTCTTATCAACAAGGGTGGTTACACGGCCTTTTCAAGCCCCAGTTCTCAAGGACCTCATTCTGTACTAAATGGCTCCTACGCCTCGCTGACCACACAAGGCAGTGGACTGCCACCATTCAGACTAGGCGGCTATCTACCATGTTCTAGTGTACCTGGCATGTTGCCAAATTTCCACCGTCCGCCATCCATGAATGTTCTGGCTGCCTCTACATCATGCGCAGCTCAACGCCTAGGCAATACCATGTTAGGTAATCATTTTCATTTTGCTTAATTAAAAAAAAAAGTGATGTTTAAATCTTGAATGACAGTCGTAACTGGTTAATTATATTACCGAATTTCCAAAGACAGTCATAATTGTGACACGGTATATTATGAATGGAAAGAAGTGATAAGAGATATTCGAGTATTATGACCAAATATAGGGTTTACTGACTTTTCGGCCCATACTATCCGATATATTGTCTCAGTTTTCAGATGTGTAGTATGCATTCTGAGAAGTAAAATGTGTGTGAACAGTTTGAACATCACAAGTGTGAAATATGTGTTATTATGTTACTGTCACAGCAGAAACATATTGTATTTGTTGTGATTTTACTATAAATCACACTTTCATATCGTCTTATGTCGTCAGCAAACCTGAAACAATGTACAATGAAACCAAACCGTTTCATATTTAAAATTCAGGATTGTTTTGTCTCTTTCTTATACCACATATATTCCTTTATTAATCAGGCAATAACATAGATGGTCAACGGTTAACAACCGCCAACCTTTCCTGTGCCAACCTTGAAGATACCGCTTTTAAACCAGTAGCCAGAAGGTGAGTTGTCTGCAAAAACTTTCAAGACGTGGGTGGGGGGGGGGGGGGGGAGGTGGGGGAGGGGGCTGCAGGGAAGGAGGTTTCAGAGCCTATTGTTTGGTTAACAGGCTTGCGGAAAAGAATATGAAATGGGGGATTTTCATGTTTCTTACCAAAAAAAAACAAACAAACAAACAAACAAAAAAGCAACACATTCACGAAAAACATTTCAAAGGTTGTTGAATAATTTCCATAAAAAGATGATTCGAAAAAATGGGGATTCCCAGCTTCTTATTGTCTGTGACTAGGTCATATTATATAAGAAAGTTAATTGCTTTTTTTTTCTTTCGGAAGAGAACGTCTGAGAACATGGGAATAAGTGAAGCAATGTTGTGTGGAGGAAAACGGCATAATGGACAGATTATAATGAAAGTTAACTCCCAGTTTTACCTATCGATTAGTAAGGCTTTGATAGACCAGCTTTTACTCCTTTGCGCTCATTGGCTACCACTCTGAAGTAAATTTACTACCACGCTTTTCAACATAAAGGAAAATTCCCTTTTCAAATCGGATCCACGGGGGCATTAGGTGTCATATGTGTTACTATATGTGTCCAAAAAAACCGTGGAAAATTTGGGTAATTCTGAGCCATGATGCGGTCATCACAGAGTCCCAGTTCTCTGCGTTCCCCATAAAAAGGGGAACATTAGCACTCCTTGTTTACGGGTCGTTTTAAAAAATCATGGACAAGCATGGCAAGCAGTTGGGTGTCGCCTGAGTCTGCCCCTCCCCTCAAAAAAAGGGGAAAAAGTCTGGCATGAGAATGGTTTAAGATCAGGTGGAGCGATTTTAACACTCAGGGATCCTGCACAAGTACCTTTATAAGGGTATATGTGTTTTTAGCACAACACAAGGGCAAAACAACAACGTGTTCACAGTACACTTCGTCAGCGTTGGGGAGAGAAAAACAGTTACTGTTATACGCCGTGTTTGAATATCAAACAAGGAAGGGGATAGGGGTGGTCATGACAAATTGTTTCATGTTCCACAAAAGGTATAACACGACTGGATTAACAACGCCCCCAAAAATAATAACAATAATCGAGTTCTCATCAATCAAACTAGAGTAATTGAACATGGTAGCTTCATATTTAATAACCAAAGACTAAAATATAATAAGCATGAGGAAAATCGTGGCGTTCTTGCTGCGGAAACAGGTTTTGAATAGCAGTAGACATGCTCTTAGACAAGGCACCAAACACGTCACGCCCTGTGCGCAAATGGTTATTAACAAGTCTCTGAAAGCAATTTGGCCGTCACGGTGCCTTCTCCGGCGACGTTATATTCCATGAAATATTCATTCTACTGGCGATCAATAACTGCCGGATTAGCGTCACCTTACTGGCTTATTTTTTGTGCTAATATCCCCCATGCAAACAATAACATGAAGCATATACCATAACAGTTGATCTATTTCTTGCAAAGTCTATTGAAAACAAAACGTTAAAACGACGGACAGCTTGCTAATTCATGATTCACAACAATCGACTGATTTTGTTCTATTTCCTTTATTATCTTGCACAAAAAACATCATTTTTGTATGGGAATTTATGCGTATTGTTCCATTGTTGACTGAGCCCGTTTAATGTTGAGCATGGAAAAATTTTGTGTTAAATTCATAAACCGATCAATTAAATGATTTTCCCAAAATCTTCCATACTTTCGTGCTTTCCATACGAACAATTTATTTATTTACTATTATTAGTATTACTATTGTTGTTGTTGTCCTCGTTGTTGCAATTGTCGTGTTGCTGTTGTTGCTTTGTTGTTATTGTTGTTTTGTTGTTGTTGTTTGAGTTATTTCCCTATTTTGGTCACACCCTGAGAATTTAAATTTTTCTCTTTTCAGATCTTAGAAGAGCTTTTGAGTGCATTGAAAATAAGTATTGTTTTGGGGGAACCAGCACCACTGTGTGACGTCATCCAACCTAAATCTCGATTGGTTTTGAAGAATGGTAAACAACCCTTATCCTGGAACTTTTTACCACTGACTCTATTGTATTTTGTGCTTGATATCCACAAAACCTGTTGAAAATGCTCACTGCGGATCAAAATATATACTACTGTTTTTTTTTTTTTTTACAATGACAAATCAAAAGTAAGTTTTTGCGTAAGTGTTTATATTTTTAAGCTTTTCATTGAACAAAAGTTTGTCATAATATCATATCTGTAATTAAACACATGATAATTATGATTTCCGGTTCTGGTGACTGTTTGAAAAGGCTGACCAACAAGCCCTTCCACTTTGCCATTTTGTAGACCATCTAGCAAACATATATCGACCTATTTTGCATCAACATTAGTTTGTGTTGAACTCTTTAGCAAAAATAAGTATGTAGAAGTCAATATTTTGAATGCGTTTAACATACACTAATGTTGACCCAAAATTATTTCATAGTTGCTTGCTACTGTTCCTTATGGGCAGGATACACCATTATTTTTAACAGTGTTTTTAAGTATTTTTTCTTTTACATTTTGACGGTTGCTGTTTTCGCAATTTCAGTCTTTTTTCGTTATGAGTCATCAAATGACAATGCAATAATCAATAGGCGTTAATCAAATTATCGCACTAATAACATTGATTTTTATTGAAGTATGATTGTAAATATATATGTATTTGTGATTTTGCGATTTCAAGCCATATTATTTTAACACGACAAACAGCATATCTTATTGCCCCATTGTCAGAGTGAAAAAATTGTATATCTTTGGCATGTTTTTTTTTTCACCGGGCAACAGATAATCTAACTATCCTTACATGTAAATCCAACCGTTTTTTTTTCTATGATTTTAATTCTATGTTCAGTTTACTTAATATTTAATGTAACTGGATCCTGTAGTGTGTTTTCAAATGGTAATAGAAATCGTATCGCCAAAACTTACCTGACGAAAAGAACGACCCTACCACCGAAATACACTTCAAACGGGCCACACTGTGTGTTAAACGAGTGGTACTTTGAAGTGTAGTCCATTTATCCAACTGTTCTGGCCAAACACAGTAATGACTTTTGTTGTGTTGTGCAATTTATTTGCTTTTGAATTTATTTGTTTTTGCGAGATTAGTTTAGACACTATACTGACAGCTGTAGTTCTGTTAACAATAACAAAAGAGAGCATTTTGAGTTATTCGTGAGTTCCAGTGAACGGTTGCTTGCATTTTTAAACTTTGCAAGTCGAAGAAGGCGACGGAGTTTTTTTTTTAAAGTTTATGAATTAAAACGCCTAATACAAAAGAAACCAAAAAGTAACAACGGCGACGGCCAAAACGGAGAAGATCAAAACGGCGACGGCCAAAACGGCGACAGATGTAGCCAACACCGTTCATTTAACTATCAGTGATAAATAAATTTGAACACAGTACAGCATTTCTCCCCATTTCATTACTATCTTTCATTGGTTATATAATAACAGCATTTCACATAACCGATACAGATAAGAAATAGCTCATTAAGACGATTAAAAAATCGGTCTTTCATTGCTGATAATCCGCAGTCCTTTTAAAGGCATTTTTATTTTGCCTTTTATTGATGTGGATTCACGTGCAATAACGGATTGGTGGGCACAGTCGCTAAATACAATTGTCTTTCAAAATGTACTTATTTGCCCCCCCCCCCCCTCACACTATGGATTATCGTATAATTGCAATTAGGAATGTATGAGAAAATAAATGTTAAATTATCCATTTTATTTTGCCCATAAAATTTAACTGTTGGTTCAAATTACACCCATCTTCAAGTAGAAATGAACTGATTGATCTGGCAACACTATCCTTTGTATTTTGATTTTCAACACCTGTCGCCGTTTTGGCCGTCGCTGTTTTGGTCTTCTCCGTTATGGCTGTCGCCGTTTTGGCCGTCGCCGTTTTGTCCGGGATTCGCAAAGAGTATATTGCAGTTGCACGGAGCCAATGCTTCGGACCTTTTTCTCTTTACCTGTCCGTCATTTTGCCTTTACTGCTCCTCTGAGCATACAGGCCCCAGGACTCCCAAACTTTGCACATATGTAGTACTTGATCTGAAGTTGTGCACCTGGCTTTTTGTTTTCGCCTTTGTTTTCATTATTGATCAAAACGCCAAGCAAAAAAAAAAAAATTGATTTTCGTGTCAAGAAATTCAATGCGTAAATGGCTGCAGCAAGATTGGTACAGGCTCTCACATCTGATCACAGCCACACTGTGCATTACATAAATTATGTGTGCTTTATTTGCATAAGCCCAATACGCTGAGCATGGGGGTAATGCTCGTGTTGGTTTTAGAAGAACGACGCATGGATACAAAATCTTACCTGGTCATTTCAAATACTCCGAATATGCACGGAAATTATCAACTTCAGTTACGCACCACTCTTGGTGAGAGAAGGGAGGGAGGGATGCCATTTCATGGAGTAAGTAGGAAAACTATGTTTTTTTTCTAGAAAGATTCGAACTGGCTAAAAAGTTTCTTAGAAAGGTTTCAGAATCTAAAAACACACATTATTCTGTCTGTAAATGAAAAGCAACTAAAGTCAGACTGAGAAATTTGTTAAAATTATACTCGAAATGAGAATGAAGCTGCGGGGCTCTAAATACCTTACAAAACGGTATCCAGACATTCTCTCGAAGACATTTTGTCGAAAGAAAGTTTGTCGAAATTTATGTATTACTGTTTACACATTTATACAACTCCAAAATAGCAAAAACAAAAATATGTCCAGTTTCTGTTACAAACTCCTTTATCTGCGCAAGGTGGGTTTCCGACAGTCCCTAGTTCACTCTCGGTCCTCGCGGTGAGCTGGCTTCTAGTGAATGTTGTATGCAATTCCGTCGAGGAATTCCTCTACAGTTTTTCCGGTTTTCTGCACGATCTCTGCAAAGCGTCACAGGACGTTGCTGCTGTCTGCAGTGTCCTTTGATTAGATCAAGCTTAATTCGTTTAAAATATGTCTTGCAATTAAGGATTGCAATTAAGCATTGCAAAATCAAGAATAGTTATAAGAATTACTTTGGGTTGTCGAGATATTAATGGATAACTCTTTCATCTCTTTAACTGCAATTTGCTGGTGAAAACTCTGGATTGCAATCAGATCTTCAATTTTATGCATCGTTTCAAACTTTGCGTGGCAAAATGTATTTATTTTCAGGAAATAACAACAACAAAATATCGCCCCACATCTCAATAAAAAAAACAGCTATTCAGAAATTATAAAATTCGACAAAATGTCCATCGACAAACAGTCTTTCGACAAAATGTCTTACACAAAGTGTCTTTCGACAAAATGTCCTTCGACACAGTGTCGTGGATTCTACAAAAACAACTGAACTACAGTCAAGTTTTGACTTGTGCGTGTAATATGAAATTGAAATAATGTAAACTTTGACAAGTTGTGTATATTTTGTCTACTTCTGTTGTTTTCTTCTGTGATATGTGTGCTTGGTATTAATGAGGTACAATGGTGCGGCAAGTCATATTGAACAACTTGTAAACGTGCTTCTAGCAATTAAAAAACTAAGGTAAATATGATACTGTATATATTGACAGTTCTGGAAATTTAATTAGGTTTTGCGGTAATGCCTATTTATTTGAAATTGCATACCTAGAGAAGTTGTTCACTAATGATCGCTTTCATTCTCATCCTCACAAAAAATGTAGAAGTTTGAGGTTAGTGTTACTAGATTCTTGTAATGTTGCTCTAATATGTAAGATTCTAGTCTTTAAAACTGGTATGTAAGACAAGAGGTACCCAAGCATTTGTGCTAGAGAAATTTGAGCCAGCGACATTTGGTCCAACGATATTTGGACCAGAAACATTTCGGCCAGAAGTGGAAAATGTGATATTTGGGCCACTTGAAAAATTGCTCAAAAGCTTTGATAATTGTTACTTTGTGTCATTGTATAATTCTGGTTTAAATGCAGTCGATTAACTCTGCAATAAAATCTAGAGAATGGCATGGTGTACGACATTCAAGGGATTTCTGTGGAAATACAGGGATATATCTGTATTTTGCGAAAGTGTTTGATAAATAATGACAAAGGGGTTGCTCTTACTCCATGCTATTTTCAGTGGTTTAAACAAAAATAACATGAAAAATATTCAAAACTCATTGAAAAATATTCAAAACTCAAGAAAATTATAAAACCAAAAATGTTCAAGAACCATCTGCTCTAAATGTCCCACTTTTCATTTCTGGTCGAATTATCCATGGACGACATGTCGCTGGACCAAATGTCATGGTTTCAAGGTAAGAGTGTGGTATTTTTTTTTAATTGTATTCAGCAGAGAAAACTACTTTTACATAGAGACTGGAGAATCGTAGATTTAATTGATATAATTGTTGTTTTATGTTGGCTCTTCGTTGAGTGCACACACAGTCAGCATTTCCTTAAATCTTTGTACTGATGAATTTAAATGAAAAATATATAAATAAAAATAGCATAAACTGTTAAATTAGAAAGGCAATATGTGTTATACCTGCTGCTTTTGATTCAGTGCTATATTCCAACATTTGATTGTTATCTTTTGCTGTGAGTGTTTCTTAATTTTGCTAACACACGAGCGACAAACGGACTTTGACCATCAGGCTATTTTCATATGTTGAATAAATTTTAATAAAGATGTGCAAAACAGCGTACTCTTTATCATCTTGTTGTGTCCCAAAAAAAAATTGAAAGCTATCAGTGACATATAATACAGTTTTTAAAATATTGAATTTTCCCTTTAACTAGCAATGGAAAACAAGTGCGTCTTCGAGAACTTGTGCAAGAATGGTAAGCGCTGTTGCTTACCATGAAATAAATCTTGAGTTCCCCCTTTAAATTCTGTGTTTCAATCTTGGGTTCCCCTTCAAACATTTCTTTCAAAAGAAGAAAACCAGGAGATAAGCAAATGCAGAAAATGGGTAAACATTTTTAGTGGGACTTGATGATGTAGGTTTTTTGCGTTAATATACCAAAAACTTAGGTTTTTACCGTACAACCCCTCACCCCTAAGAAGAAAACACACACACACACAAACAGACAAAGAAAAACGAACAAACAAGCACAAAACAAAACAAAACAAAAAAAAAGTAAACAAACAAAAACAAAAAACAAAAAGCATAAATTACTAAATAACTCCGCTGTACTTTCAAAAAAGACACAAAAAGGAGTCAAAGCAAAAATGTGCAGCTCCTAGACTCGCTCAAATCAGTTGTCACCAAAATAACGGGAGACGACGTCGTCATAATTTAGTAGCCGCGAACAATACCAGTGGGTGTCGCAAGACAGAATTCCCCCAAGACATTTTAGAGGGGTGTCTGTTAACTTGGCGGCTCTAATCAACAATCATTAGCTTCTCCGCCCAGTAATGATTGGCCGTAGCAAGAGGTGTCCCCAACGGTCATCAATCACTTCTGCAGCCACCTAAATGACAACTGTATTCATTCGGGTTTCTCCATGCATACGCCTTACCCTCTTAACTTTGCAATATGATTTCATTTAATCAGCTCTTTCTTTCACCCCTCTCCCTCCAAATACCAATGCTATCCAAGGCAAGAAATTCTTAAGAAAAAAACTTCTTTTTGAGTCATATTGAATATTACAACAGGACATCGTGTCACGGTTAGAATGAGAAAGGGGAGAAATTCGTAAACACTGTGGATGTCAGTAGGGAGACGCCTAATGAAGGCTGCATTTTACCGTACATTAGGACTATCGCAAGCTTGAGTGGATGCTGTTTGGCGTCCTCCTTCAAATCATCTTCTTTCAAGGCCTTGCCCTTCGTTCTTATCGGCCTGGCATTGTTCACTGGTTTAATCGACCGACACTTGTGGGCTCTACCTCATTCGGCATCCAAATAACTCACCCTTTTGACTGATTTTAGCATGGCTTGCACGACGGGTCTGGCCTTCTGGGGACGAGTCTGCAAGCATGTGTATATAAACCTGTGAAAAATTAGTCTAAACTTTAGTAAGATATTTGTGGGTCTCAAACCTCTGAATTCAAGGGAAAAGAGGAGAAAAAGTGATTGCAATTCAAAACGTGAGTAAGTTGCACCTGCATAAGTCTAATAAATAATAATAACACTTATGATAATACTAATAATCATGATGGTAAATAGTAATAGCAATGATGATGATGATGATGATGATGATGATGATGATGATGATGATGATGATGATGATGATGATGATGACGATGATGGCAAACCTATCGCCTCGTCTTAATTGCCACTGAAAAGAAGCAGGAACAAAAGTATCTGACCTCACCCCTACCTAAGCCAGATGGAAAGTTAAGTGCGTAATTTTTCAGGTGAATTGTTATGAACCTACTTATTATATTCATTACCTTGTCAACTAGCTTATTAAGCGCCACTTTAACCTCTGATAAATAACGCGCTAATTAGCATCCCCACCCACCCACCACCCCGTAATTTTGGGTCAGACCACCGGCTCTTTAAAATCCACGATGAAGACAAAACGCCAGACGAACATTTTTACAAGCATCTCACTGTCAATTCGTATTTAAATTTTTTTAAAATTTCAAACGCCATGAATTCATCCAGAGTATAAGGTGTTTCAATGGTTCCACTGTTTTAAAAGTTGAAAATACAATCCACGCAAATTGAATGAGTTATAGCATTGAGGAGAAGTGTGTATCCAGCAAACATACGGGTATGTCTAATAAACTGACCTCTCCTTCAACCAATAACGGTTTACTCCAAAGCCGGTAGATATTAAAGAAGAAATGATGCAAAGAAATAAACCCAACATATGCTATCTGGGATCTTTTTGACATCTTTGAACGCTCAGAAATGATGTATGGTACTTTTATTTGAAGCTGAATGAACACGCAAAGAAAATATGTTAAAAGTTTAAAAAATAAGAGGCCATAAATTATGTAAATATCTTTAATTCATTGACATGTAAATGAGTCCTTGATATATCAAACCGGGCAAATAGCAAATCACATGATTACTTTATATTAAGATTCATGTATTCAATACCAATAGTAAAAACAAAGTGTGGGAGAAATATTGGTGCAGCTACAGTGAAACAAATCATTCAAATTTTCCAGGTGTTTCATTCAGAAATGTTTTACCACATTGCATCAATAATCGTTATTTTCATATCATTTATGTATGAAAGAAAGGTTGATATTTCATAAAGTGATAAGTGAACGTTTCAGAAACGATTTTAAAAAAAAATAGCAAAACGCATATTTTACTTACAAACCGAAATATTCTCAGTAATGTAAACAGCAGTGACTACGGATCACATAAAATGTTGGTTACAGTTTAGTAATATAACTGAATATAAGTGCAACTCATGCACACAGTTGCTTGCTGTTCTATGATTTCACAAGTCATGAAAAAAAAAACATTACCCGAAACAGTTGTTCAATGAACACTGGGGCGATAATAATTAGGTTCGACTGTATGTTGAATTTACGAAGAGTCAGTGAATCTGTTTAGTTGACCTGTCATATGTGGAATACGGATAAGAATCCAGAGACTCTTTTTCTTGCTTATCTGATCCAGATGTCATTTCTAGCCGGATGGAAGCCAGATCACAGAACACTTTTGCATGTCTTTAATCTAAACAATGATGTCATGGCACAGTGATAATGTTATTATAATCTTTGTCCATGCTTTCTTCATTATTATATATATTTAGTACCCCGCCGTTGGAACTGGTCTGGATAATGTATTTATTTATGCATTCCAGCTGCTGTCATACTGCAGAGTATTAAGGAATTGACGTCTTATTTTTCCTGTAAACTAAAACTTAACATGGCAACAAAGATTTGCGAGGATTATGAGATTCGTTTGAACAGGAGACCGTTATTTGCCGTTGTTTCACTATTAGTATATACCATCGTTTTCATTTTTTCGGGGGGCGGGGATGGGGGTGGGGGGCGTACACTTTGTTGGCAGACCAAAACACTGCAGATACCGTGAGGTGTATTTGTGCTAACGGTCTTGTGGATGGATAAGCTGTAATAATTTAGCACGCCGCTACTGTAGTGAATAGACGCACTCTTTCTCACGAAGGTCTTTCACGGACCTCAACAAATGTAGGAATTTTTCTCATTTAGGTGTAGGCCTCTACACTTCGACACTTGTTTTAGATAATTGCATATTTAAGCCTCGGACATATCTGCTAAGAATTCCTATGTTTCCACAGAATGGATAAGTTACCAGCCAACATTAGTTTTCTAACGTAGGTATGAAAAAGCTCACAAACTAGCTTCAACGGCCTTGCAGTAATTGTCAGAAAACCGTTTGACCTTTTTCGCGATTTGACCTTGACCAATAAGGTCAAGGTCAAAAATTTTTATCAGGTGCACCACTTCAGATGACCCTCCATACATGTGCCAAGTTTGGTTGGTCTAGCTTCAGCGGTCTCGGAGGAGATGTCTGGAAACCGATTCGGCGGAAGAAGAAAAAAAATTAAAAAAAAGCGAGAAAAAAAAAGGAAAAATAGGTGAAGAATTCGAGGCAATCCATCCCCATTTGGCATTTTCAATGCCAAGTGGGAATAACTGCAAATATTTGCTTACTCTCAGGCGGTAATAATGTTGGATGTGTCCGCGAACAAGTACAACATCGAAACGCGTAACCCCAATTGAGTTGTAATATGCCTATTTGCAAAATTTGAACCACAAAAAAGACAGGTATAACATAATAAGCTGTGATCTTCAAAACGATTTATGGACGCTTTTGATTAGAATAAAATGGTAGGAATATTGATCTAACTGCCATTTATTTGTGTAACAAACAGACACGTGACATCGTAATAATATCCCATCCATCAATTTAACGTATTGATTTGAGTCCGTCTGTATTGATAAATTTATTTTTAAAAAGAAAGAAACATCAAATCGGCCAGTTTTATTCAAAAGATGCGAAAAAGCTGACTTGTGTCGACTGGTATCACACAGCTACCATTTGATGACATCATAATCAATAAGTCACAATAACTTCCTTTTAGCTAATCAATTTGAAAGCTCTGTCTGGATGTGTTTATGTTGCTCCTGCAAGAATTCAAGTCACGTTTGTGTTTACAAGCTGTTACACGCAACTGAAGTGAAAAGTCTGTCTTTACTGCAGTTTTAGGTAAATTTTAATAGTGAATGTTTAACTCCAAATGTCGTACACATACAGGCGAACATGCGCCCCATAATCGCTTGCTCATTGATCATCCCCAGTAAACATCGCGCCCTAGAATGATATAGGACTGACGTCACGATACTCCGTGCAAGAGCTGTGAAGAAATATTTTAAACGGAAGTTGAGACATAGTCCTTCCACGGACGGCATTGTCCGGACATCTTACAAGTGAAAGTCCAAGGATATAATGGCTGCCCTTCCAGTGGAATATCCTCACCTCAGGTTCACTTATGTAAGAAAGATAAGTGTAAGACAATTTTTCATGCATAATTTAAGAAAAATAGGAATGACTTTGTTTATTTTAACCAGTTAAAAAAAAAAAGAGAAAAAAGGTAGAAAACACTTGCTTACTGTTGGAACTACAAAACGCACTGTTCTCAGTCTGGCAGGCTTTTTCTTACAGAGTTACCATGGCTTTCATTTTCGGTGTCCAAGATGAAAGGTAATCACGAATCAAGAAAGAAAATGTGTGAGGGATAAAAACGCATATTTGATTTTTTTTTAAGTTTATGTGGTCACTTTTGCATTTGAATGTATTTTGGATGTACAGGACCGCTAACCAGAGGAACGAAAGATGCCATCACTCTCTCTCTCTCTCTCTCTCTCTCTCTCTCTCTCTCTCTCTCTATATATATATATATATATATATATATATATATATATATATATATATATATAGAGAGAGAGAGAGAGAGAGAGAGAGAGAGAGAGAGAGAGAGAGAGAGAGCGAGAGAGAGAGCGAGAGAGAGAGAGAGAGAGAGAGAGAGAGAGACAGACAGACAGACAGACAGACAGAGAGAGACAAAGAGAGACAGAGAGAGACAGAGACAGAGAGAGAGCGTCCTTTCACATTTATTGCCGAATTTTCAATATCAATAATTATTCACTGATATTATTTAAGACATCCAAAATCCATTTCTTGATATCAGGTTTAAATTAATGATGTCTAAAATTATAGTTTTAGACTAAAGTACAATTTTAGAAATCTAAATTGGTTTAAAGATATCTAAAACTTTACTTTATGTATCAAAAAATGCTTTTGTTTATTTTTATGTCTAACGTTCAAACTGATATATCAGTAATTCTGTTTCATATGTCTTAAATATAATTTCAGATATCCTTAATTCAATTTGATTAATTTACCAAAAAATAATTTTGGATATCAATAATTCAATTCAGTTTTTGATTTTTAAAATTCGGTTGCAGTCGCTTCGGGTGAAATAATAAATGGTCTCAAAATATTCTCTGAAGTTTCTTCGCAGAAATATAAATAAACATTGTTCTATAAATATAACTTTATCTTTTACCGTCTGTATTAATTACTTATAACTGCGATTGTCGCTGGTGGCTACCAATAAAGACGCTTGTAAATAATTTCGTTATTGCATGTCAGTCATTCACCAACAATATAGCGGTACCAGAAAGTGTGTCATGAAAAACTAGACCGTTTTCGCTACCGAGTAGCGCAAATTATACATGTGGGCCACAAAAAAAAAACAATTCTGAACTCTTAGCCTCTAACATATCATCTTTTAGGCAAAAGATCGCTCTACCTAGGGGATGGCGGAGGGGGGGGGATGCTGGAGAAACTTGATAAGGCATGAGTTACCATGTTTCGAAAGTTCCCCCCCCCCCAAAAAAAAATGCGCAGAGAAGTCGTATTTTTGATGGAAGGGGGGGGGGGGCATTTTCAATTTCTGCGTTTTTTAACACAAACAGGAACACCTCACACCACGCTCTATGCAAACAGGTTCTGAAAATTATCCATATACTGCTCTTATCATGGTGTTGCTTTTTAGAGTATTTTCTCTAGTATTTACAGTCAGTACTCGCTCGTGCCCTCAACAACATATGGAATAAGGTGAATTCTGAAAAAAAAGATTCTCTTTCAATTTGACAATCCGCGTTTAGGGGAGGAAATTACGAGGAGAATACCTACGAGAATGTTTGGTAAAAGCCAGGTGTAGCTGTGCTTTGTAAGTGGGCGTTTAGGTATCATAGATACATGGTAACTGACATGTGGGCGCCCCCCCCTCCATCCTTAACGAGCATCTTCATTTGACTTGACTGGTGCTGGTTCTCCATAGATTATGCGACAATTGAAACCCCCTGTCCATTTAGATGAGTTGCTCTTCCCGAGACTTGATCATGCCATAGATTCTTATTTGGTATTACAAAATTTTTAGTTAGCTTCTGACAAATTTCGTGATAACTGGGAACAGTTGCTTCTGTATACAGAATGATCGCCGAGAGTACTTTTCCTATTACTTTTTGTTACTAGATACATATTATAAACTATTTTTGTTTGTGCATTTGGAAACGACAAAGTACATAAAACGGCGTATGGTCAATCTGACAGAGTCCCAATCAGATTCGACCTGTAAAATTTCGTAGTCACATTTTTCGGCAAAATTTTTTAAATAAAATTACAGTTATATGTATTAGTAAAAAAGGCGAACTGCACCCACCTTGTGCCATAATATTGAAAGACTGCGTTTTCTTTCTTTTTTTTTTTTTTTTTTTTGAGATAGTAATTAAAGATGAAATATGAAAAACGTGGCCAATGTGCCCTTGTTCACTCCTACATCAAAAATATGCACGTAAATGGAAGGAAAATACACTCCGAAGCGATAAACAGTTATTGTCACTGGCAAGTCTTACAAAAATTTTACACGCACATGTCGCAAAAAGCTTTTGTTGACGCTGTTTCCTCTTGTTTATCAACATTTGGCCCGGTTTGCGTGACCGTTCACTTTAGCGATGTTGGCGCAATCAACCCACAGCATACACGACCGCAGTTTATAGTCATGAACCTCGGATTCATACAGAGGGACTATGTTCAAACCCACGACGCCGCCGATGAAACGAAAGGTTTTTTTTTTCTAAGTTTGTAGAAAATATTGCGTTACCTCAACTGAGGTCATGCAATCTCAAGCACCACATTGCTTTAAAAAATCTGCTGATTTTGATGCAAAATGCACTGCCCGGTGCAAGGGCAAATCCAGCACATAAATCGTTTTTCTTCATTTTACTGATGGGCATCATCACGGAACGACACATCATGAATATATTTGACGGAATGTATGATTTATAGTACGTGTATTCCTTAAACCGTGCATGTGATAAAATTATCCAGATTTGTATTGAATGTGTATGAAACCACTTGCTAAAAAATGGCAAAAATATTTCTGTGGGATTTTACATTGATTTTTAAATTCCACTTGTAATTTCAACAACTAAGCAATTTACGTCCAGTCAGTCTTATTCCACATATGCCTTGCTGTGTTGCATGACTTGTAGTAGTGATCAGTAGTGAAAGGGATTATTTCGCCGAAGCGTTCTTAGTTTTTGTGAATCAGAATTTCAGGACTGATATTTGACGAATACTTTCGCTTTACTTTCTTAAGTTTGTTTTGTTAGAGGCGAAGGAGTAGGCGAGTGCGGTGGAGGGGCGCTCCAATGAATTTTCTTACCAATACTTTTGGAGGTGTAGCTTTATAGACTCCAAATATATAACCACCGAACCTCATTGCACATGTTACGACTCAAATGTTAATCTTGCTAATTTACAACTGGACCTGTTCCAATAAGAAATTTAAGATTTCTTCCCATTTGTTAATGAGGCTGACCCCATTATAAATATTCTAGAAAAATCAATAAGTAATTTAAAAAGATTATCAAATGATCATGGATACAATCGTTTGACACGACAGTAATAGTCTGTTTTTCTGTTCCTTTAAGAATGAAAATATGCAATCTCATTAAAATTAAATGTATTTTACACAATATATAAAGGCAAGATATTACTTAGGTCAACCAGGTTCATTAAAATAAAAAAAGTTTTATTCAAGAAAAGTAACGTCAAAACTGCTGCTTCCCTTCCATTAATCCCGCTAGAGCTTAAAATCAGAAGACTAAGGACTACAGTGTTTATCCAGAACGCAATCCAGTGGTCTGGGGGATGTGAAAAAAACACGAGTATATAAGCGCAGGAATAGTCCTGAAGGTGGAACATCAACTTCTCTCAATTGCAGAATTCGTGCTAAACAAGAAAATTGGGGAATCTTGATTCACAATATTTTACATTACAGTTCTTTGACATTACATGAGATTCTGTTTTAATAGTTTCTTTAATAATGTAAATGTATAACTGTACTAAAATTGAAAGAGACGATACTGTAAAATGTAATGTCAAAAAAACTGTGTCAAATGTCATTAATTTGTTGTAAAAAAATAACAGACATTTTATGTATATATATATATAGTCTTTTTAAGTTATTTGTTCTCAATATATTAGTAATCAGATCAGTACCATTTTCAGATGGGAAGGAATTTCTCATTTGCTACTGGGCCTGTCCCACTTTCAAATGTGCGAACCGACTGCAAATATGTTATTGGGACAGGTCTATTTGTAAACTGACCGGATTGGTAATTGGTCCTTAACATATATGTAAAGATATACCACAAACTGAGTTTTGCTTGTAGGTAATATTTATTTATTTTTACTCTTTTTTATTTGCCATTTCCCATCTGAAGTTTTAGTTTGATTGCTGTTACTATCGACAGAATGTTTCCTTAGTGGTTTTCTTCTGGGGACTGCACCAAAACAATAATTTTTCAAGGCATTCTCCTTCTAGAGTTTTAATCACATCAGTTTCAAATTTTCAAACATTTTGTAACATATGGCACTATGGCAACATTTGTAAAACAGATTTTTTTAGTTCTTTCTCAGAAAATTTTGACAATAGTGCTCACAAATTTCTTCTTTCGTTTTCGGTGTGTCCGTTCGTAAGTTTTTGCAAGTTCTCTGAAACTTTGTCAGTTACGGCTTTCAATTCGTATACACAGTGAAAATATACTATGAATATGCCATGTCGCACTATTTTTTGAAAATAGACCAAAAATTTTCCGAAAAAAAAACTATCAGGGTGTGACATCTTGCTTCTTCCTTTGAAATGTACATGTCTCCTGGATAACCTGCAAGACTAACAGAATACAATTCAGTTCACAACCCACAACGTTTTTCAAAGTGTTTTTAAAATTTAAAATGTTCTTTGAACCTGTGCTGAGGTCCAAGAATTTTTCTGACTGCATCCGCCCGAGATCCTTTTTAAATACCTGTAATTACTTTTGGAGTTAAGTTGCTCAGTTTCAGATATGCTAAACTTGATCTCAATATCTCAAAAATGAATAATAGACACTAAAATTAGAGATTTTGGCGAACTTTACTTGGAAAGTATTTACACTTGGGATCGGAAATCCCGAAAGTTAATTAAATTCTCACGATGAATTTTCGCAACGCCATCTTGTCTGACTAACTATTGGCTAACTGCTGGGGAAGGTGAAACAAATATGGCAGATATTCACTTTATGATGTCTAGTTGAGCCTGTTGTGCTTTGTTTTAAAATTCTTGTACATTTTCTGGCTAAAACAGATTTCTCCACTTAAACACATGGGTTAGCACCATATAACACGGACGCAATATCATCACATTGATCGTCCACAGTCTCCTGCGTATAGACAATTGGAGCATACGTGCTTGTCGCTATGGCACACTGGAAAGCAAATTGTATAGTGGTCACTCTTCACATGCAAAGCGTTCCAGCAACTCTACACTTCATTGCTTGGAATATAATTCCACATTGATTTTTTTTTTTCATTTTTTTTTCTTATTTTCTTCCAATATCGAGTTTTTCTCAAGATTATCAAAATTTACCGTGTATCCTATTAATTGGCTTGATATATTTTAATATCTACACTTTCCAATTGCCCTACTAATTGTGCCCTAAAAATTGGTGCATTTTGCTATCAAATTACACGAAGATCTTCAATGCATACAGCACGAGCGTTACTGAATAGCTTTGGGTTCACGTATGATTTACTACAATTTCATAAAAGCTTAAGATCTGACTTTATATACATTTAAATTTTAATGTTATATATAATGTGCTCCCCTAAGTTTAATTTTACTATGGTAGTGAATCGGTCTTGTTAGTGCTGATGATTGTCATAAACACGATTGTTGTTTGTTGTTTTGAGTTATCCTCGTTTTGTTTAATAACTGAATAGATCTATAACCTATTTCGACATCTCATTTAAAATTTTAAACACTCAAAGATATCTCAAATCGTGGTTCGTTAATGAAAAAAGATAAGTAGCATCATAACTAGGGTTATTCGTATTCGTAAAAAATGAGCATTTAGATGTTAAAGTATGATTCACCAAATGGTTTAGTAGGGTTTGCTGGGTACATGTTGGAATGAAATCACCTCACATTCGTAGAAGTCATGGAGGCAAACAGCATGAAGTGAGTCAGATGGAAGTATAAAGTACGAGACGGTAGCAATCGTGTACAGAAAACGGTGTATGAGATTTCTATTCAGCTCCAGATTACATCCTAGATACGCCAGAGTGAAATTACACATAAGAAAGTACATGATGACTGTGAAAAAAAACAATACTCAAGAACAGAAGGGAGAACAGAAAATTTATCCAAACATGTTGAAATGTTTATACGTTAAGAATAAAAAAGTTTACACAAATTCTATTCATTTTATACTAAAATATCCTTAAACCATATGTCTCAGTCAACGGCAGGGTTATCACATTCTAAGCTTTCGATAGTTTTGTGTATACTTTTGTTCAAAGCCATTATTCTTACGAGGTCAGTTTGTTTTTTGTTGAAATAATGACACCTCTTTAGGTAATTTATTATTTTGTTGAATATTTTAAAATTGTTTTATTGTGTTTTTTATATTTTATCTTGATATCAGATGCTTAGTGTTTAGATACTTTAGTTACATTTTCCCAGATCACTATATGAATGCATCACTAATATAAAGTTGTCTTGATGATACTTCCACATCAAGTTGTCTTAATAATTCTTCCACATAAAGTTCTGATGACGATTGTTCCAATAAACTTCTCCTGATGATTCTTCGACATATGTTCACAAAACGATTCTTTAAAAGTTTCATCTAAAACACACAAGAGGTTCAAAATCGTGTATGTAATAGGTCCGTACCCCCTGCTCCTTCCCTTCCCCCAACACACCCCTGGTTACTGTATTACTTCTCTTCTCGCATTTTGTTTCTTTGGATACCAAAGCATGGTTTTTGTCACAATGATGTTGTACAATCCGTCATTGTGAAAAATCAGAGTTATATTTTTACGTCCAAATCAGAAAAAGGCTCATGTGTGTTTTTTGCATGAAAAATGACGTTAACTTTTCAATTATAAGACACTAAATTGGGATTTACTGTGATAAGCGGATTTATTCCTTTATCTTTTATTCTTTTTCCTTTTATCTTTTTTGCAACATGGTTATCATTGTTCTCTCAAATAGCGTTGTTTGTTTTTTTATATATTTATACGCTATCGCTAGTGGCGGCTAGTTTTGCTTCGTGACTTTATTTCGTGTTATCAATTTCCTCGTTATTTGTATACTATTAATAGCCTTTATCATAACTACATCCTTAGTCTCTGACTAATCTACATTTCTGGCCAAGAGAGTACCGAAAGAGAGCCCTATTGCATGTGATGACAACGGTTTCGTGATATTATGCTAACACACGATCGGGAAATCAAGCGGAAATTTTCTCCAATCAAATCATTGTTCAATTCAGTATTATCAACCCGCATTGAATATTATCAACTTTCGTCTTGTTACTTAGCGCATATATATATATATATATATATATATATATATATATATATATATATATATATATATCTCACATGATATTCTTTCTTTATCGTTGTATTGTTTCATTAATAATATTGATTAATTACTTTATCGTTAAATCACTCAATAAATTAGTTTAAAGCAGGGAATAGTTTTAAAGGATAATGCTTCAGTTTTTGGAATGTTTAATAAAATGCTGTAGTTCAGAAAGTGCTCAGTGTATCTGCAATGCAGACAAAAATGCATTGGCCACATATGTTCAGCCATTATACCAGCACAATGAAAATTAAATAGAAAGAGAAAGGATTTCTCGTCATCAAAGGGATTCCACTTGTATATGTCCGAGAGCACATCATACTTTCATACACTTAAGACTTTGGTGCCTCTGTTCTTTTGTTGATTCAATACGGAAATAATAAATATGGGAAACCATTTTAGCTAGAAAGCTTTGTATAACATTTTGAATGAAAGAGCTGAAGATTTTAAGTTTCTCAAATAAGTATTTACACATATATCTCAGTACCAGAATACTGAACTCTTAATAACTAACACAAAATTCCTATCTTAATTTATATATGTTATCGCGAAGTTGTTTTAGTGTGTCATTATACTATACCAATAAGTATATAAGGTCCAACATTTAGACGATAAACAATGTTGTTTCTTAAGTTTAAAAGTTATTACCATAGCACATGAAATTTGAATTTGTGAAGTTTTTCAGTCACAATTTAATGGGTAATTAGAAAGGCATCTACGAAGCTATTTGTTTGTACAGAAAACATGGATCCTTTAAATTCATTTTGTTCTTAAAAGAAATAGCTTTCTCTTTAATTTGGTTCGAGGACACAAAAACAGATGCTCTGTCGTGACGCGTGTCTGTAGACTGTTCGCCAGTAGTTAGTGTAATGAACAACAAAAAATTTTCCAATCAAATTCTTTCAATCAAGTGAATAACAGGTTTTGGGTGTCAACTAGTTATATCAGTGCTTATATAGAAGTTAAACACGGTAACGTATGTGAAGAGAAGGACAACTACAATAAAGCAATAGTGACGTGTTAAACAATAAAGTAATCTACAATGGCATTGAAATTTTGAGGTATTTCTGTCCAAACCAATGCCAAATGTTTTACTAGCTGACATATTTGATAGTTCTGGGGCGCATAATGGAAGAATTACATTCAGATTAATAAAAGATTTTAAATAAAATATCACTCAGTCAGCCAACCAACGCCTGCTTAGAAACTATATATGACATTAGTTCATATTTTACACCAGTCAATTCAATTGTAAATTTTGTTGAAATTTTAATTTGCATCTAACATAGCGAATTTATATATTAATCCCTACATATTATCAAATTTTGACTGCCCTGAATTTACCTACAAGTATATCGTACGCTGTGCAAAGCCAACTGCAATGCATTGCAGTTTATGTTATCATCAGGTACATATACGGTTACAAATGCTGTATAAATACTTGACTTGAAAATTGTCTTAAAATAACAAAGTTAACAGCGGATTAACTTATCTCGTTGCTGAGATGGTAAAATGAGAAAAACTAAAGGCTCAAAGGGCATTATTCTAATCCAAATTCAAGCCAAATAACTATCAAGTGAATAATTGTTTCGAATTTGAAAGACACCAGTGACACCTACGTTTGTGCTCAACCACATTTTTGTCGATAGTGCCAGATTCTTTTTTTTTTGTGTGTGTGTGTTTGATAAAATTTCAGTTGTTAATTGTAATAGGTTTATAAAGTCTCAATCAGAAACCAGATGCAGACCTTCTTAACTGTCTGAACGACTAACATTATACAAAACCTATTATATTACTTTTGTGAAATAAAGTTCAATTTTTGAAGGGTGGGGATTAGGAATTTTCGTTGCATAATATTGATTCTTCAGAGAAGCATTACCTCAGTCTCAGAACTTTACGCTTAAAATGGATTTACTAACTATGGTTCAATTGTACCATTATTTCTTAATGGAATGGACCATATTGCAATTTCATCTTTTGAGGGATAAATTCAGCAGGCAATGTTCAATCAGAGTAACAGGTTAGGCACTAGCTCCGACACAACACCGTTTGGAAAGATTTTTTAATACTTTTGAAATACATCTTAATACTGATTCTTTAATTATTCATAGCTTAGCTTAATTTAAATTTTTCAGCTTATTTTGTGCTCAATGTTTTGATTAAAGTACGTAACATGAACGTTCTTTTGCATTGAAAAAAACAGTACTTTATACATTTGCTCCTGTGAATTGTTGTCGAAGCAAAAATACTTTTGATTTACTCGAATGGGAGCACATACACACGTAAAAAGAGAACTTGCCGAAGGAGTTTACTTTCATTTTGCCTAACAATTTTTCTTATACCTATAGCACCCATTGTTTTTATCCAAAATGAAGTACTGCCAAATTTTGGCGAAAAACGAAAGCTTTACCAATATTTCTGCGACAAGCTTAAACTCTGATACTAAAATTGCATTGTACTACGACGACGACGCGTTGCTCAGGGATGATTGGTAAAGTTCTAAACTGTATTTTAAAAGAGCAATATTCTTGAAGGTCAGCATCGCTGACCTACATATTTTGTTTTTGGAGAATTGTATGAGCTGTCTGGCATAAATCGTTATAGATAATGATTGCGAAACATTTTTCAGAAATGAGTAGTGATAAAGAATCAAAGGAATGGCTTTTCCAAAGAGACAGTTTGTGTGAATTTTTTCCCAGTGCAATAGTACTTACATTATAGCGTCATTTTGCACATATGAAAGTTCACAATGTCATAGGACTGGTGCTTACCTTATTTGTTCCAAGGCAAATTAAGCAATTTAACGATAAGGTAACAAAACTTTTTACGTGGCTTTTTTTTAGTTTCATATTTTTAGCAAAAACTTATGATATATGATACTTTAAAATTATATTATGTAATTATATGTATTTCCATGGCATATTTAACTTGGCTTTCGAAGAACAAAGTCGTTTTAGAACTCGAAGTTCATTCAAGTTTGCTGTTGAATACATTATTTGAAAAATAGTCTAACATACTATGGCAAGCTCACTTTTGTTGGTTAGATCATTTCCACTTCAGAATGTTTAAGTATCTTCTTTATATTGATATATTTCTATGGGTAGGAAAGAAAATCTACCTTTTATTGATTACATAGGCTGTCAGAATAAAGTATACCAATTTGAACTGTTTGATCTTTGTTTAATAAAATTGAACTTGAAAGCTGCAATTACAAATTCCATACCGACAGATCTTTTCCAGATTTAGCACATGATTATCACATACAATGTTCTCCATTTGAATCCCCCCTCCTGTTTACATGTAAAACATTTTAATGACATATTTTTACTTTGACTAACCTTAGTTGAGGAGAATTACTACAAACTCCTCGTTTTTTTTTTCAGTTAGATTCTCTTGACATTAAAGAAAGTTGTTTAAGTGAATTTTTAACTACACATGTGTCATGTCTCTGCCGTATAATAGACATATGCATGCATGCAGCGAATGCGCTTGAACACGTAAGATGGTAGTATATTACATTCTTATCGTTGACGGGAGAGTCTCTCGGAGTAAGGATATTTTGCTACACCGGCCATCGTGATAATTGTTCACAGGAGTTTCAAAAAACAGTCGAGACACAATGATCGAGTAAGATTTTTTTCATTTAATCACCAGGGTGATATATTCAAGTTTTAGCAGAATAACATCAACCAATGTATATTTTCTTGTAATGTTTTAAAAAGAATATAAAGAAAGTGAATGAAACACAGGGTCAGTGAGTATTTGTTACTTTGCCCTTCTGTTTGCAGTAACTAAATTTTCTTCAAATCACTCAGTGATAAAGTCGTTACAACAACGCTGCCATATATAGTTGCACCTAACCTCTGTGAACATGCTGTGAAATAAGAAGTACAATGTATATGACATATACAGAGCAGCATTATTGCAAGTGTTATCTATTAGATAACTGTGAATATGAACGTTGATAATGTTCATATATAACCAGCAGTAGAAACAACTACTCGGACATCAATGCAATGCCGAGACGAAACATCGCAATGCCAGGATGAAGTGCATGAAGTGCTAGAAGAACGTGTTCTCTGAATGTTCAGGCGCACCGAGTTAGACAAGAATACGACGTTGTCAAAATGCTAGTGTTAACTGGGTTCCTGAATTTTTCTAAACTGTAAATGTCTTGATCAAACTATCTTTCATCAATCACTGCAGTGACCTTTCATTGTGACTGGTGCCCGCTATTTTCAAGTTCTGTTGACAAATTGGCGTCCAGGTGTGATGACTAATTACACTTGCTGGCCACAGGCGGTCAAATTTGAGCCATAACAGAAGTGTTTTAACGCAGCGATAACCGGCATAGGAAACACTGAAAAGGAAGTGATCTCATGCGGTGTCAATATGGCCGCTATGACGTCACTGTCAATAACCCGCCACAGCCTTACTCCATAACAATGCCCATTATACGAACTCAAAACAATGGTACTGCTCTACAAAGAAAACCTGTGAATTCCACATATTCTCTTGATAGCTATATCTTAGATTCTTAGTAACATATAAATTAAGTTAAGGCTAGATTCCCCAGTGACGAAATAACCCAACTTTTAATTGAAAATACTCTTTCCTTGCCTGAGCAGTTAAGATGGCTGCAAGCGATTTCAAGTATTTCAGAAATTTTAACAGTTTATTCCTGTATGTTAGCAAGCGACGTACGGTCTCTGAAAACATGTAACATTTACAAGACGTACAAAGTAATGGACTTCCTCTTCAGCTTTCAGTTTTTTTTTCGACTCAGTCTTGTGCGGTAGACTCATCTGACACAAAAGATAACAGGCTAACTAAGTGCTTCTCCGGCAAGTTAGATACAAGATAAGACGAGCTAGACATAGTGTTTTTGACGAGATACTGGTCCAGATACCATGTAAATTTGGTAATGGCGGTGCCAAACACTGGTAAAAGAAATACAAACCAAGTTGTAGCACTCGGTCTTCTTGGTATTCTTTATACTTCATTCACAAAACAATGTATTGCTTCTTCTTATTCTGTGATAAGGAAAATAGCCTCTTCAGTTGAGCATTTTATGAAGATATATTCTTTATTTTCCATTTCTCTCTTTTTTCTTATATTACAAAGGTTATTTGAGTCCATAAGAAACTTGTGGTATCACAGATTAAGAACCTATTTCCTGCTCGACTAAGGAACTGAGTACGGCAGTTCTTAATGCGAAAGATTAGCAATGTGAAATCAGCAATTCTTCTCTCCAGGATTTTTGAATGCATGGGATCGCCATTATAAATGAATATCACGATAGTTGTGTTGTTGTATTGAGATGAACTGGATTGTAATAAGGTCAGGATATATGTAAAATTTCTTCAATTCGTAGAATTTATATGAATGTATTGCTCCAAGTGAACCTCAAACCGCATTCCTTCATAGCTCATAGATATTGTGTTGTGATAGCTCAAAAAATTAAATTCAGTGAATTTGTAGGCAATGTCTTTAATAATGATGTCGACGAATACGTGTCGGTAAAGTGACGTCAAATCGATGTGATAACGAGGTCCCCATAAAGTCGAATGTTCATTCCTATCTTATATTTCTACCTACAATTTTCTGTAATTGTTTGTGATTTAGAAAAATGATTTTTTTGTAAGACTTTTCAAAATATATTAGGTTCCTTCCAAAGAGGTGTGTTTCGATGTTAAAACACAAATAAAAGCAAAGCAGACACATATATACTGTAACTATACACAAGATTTGGTAGTTTGGAATGGAACAAACACAGAGCAGTACTATGGCATAAATACAGAAAGCAGTTCCAGGTACTTGTTCGTATGCCATAGTTAATGAAATGTCATTCTCTGTGTCATTACAAATATCATACAGAACACGATCAGTATTTGCGAGCTGCCTGGAAATGGACCTTCCCCCTGCCCCCCCCCCCCCCCTCCTGCTCCCATGCCATGGCAGACCCACACCAGGCCCCTGGCCAGGAAATTTTTAGGGTGGGGTCCAAAATCCAAAGTCCCAAATTTTTAGTATAATTTTTTTTGTGCCCAGTTTTCCTGTTTTTTAATGATTTTCGCATAAAGGGGGGGGGGGCGGTGTTATAGAACCCATAGAACTTCCCCTGGCTACGGGCCTGCACGCATATTTTATCTCAATCCAGCCACCTTCTCTGTACAGTACCATGCCAAACAGACGATAACGGCTTTACGTGCTTTGGTGCTGGCCCAATCTTTCAGACTACCTCCCAAAGTAACAATTTATAACCCAATTAAAGCATCATCGAGCCGACAAGTAATGAAGCGATGAGTGGACGAGAAATTTACAGCATCCTTTGATGGATTTCTTCTTCCTCGTTACTCAGCTCTTTTCTGTGTTGCTTTCGCACATGTACAACACGTCCCCAAATGGCTTGTTTACTAATACCTGTCACGTTGTACGTTGCTTTATATGGCCTTCAGTTTCACAAGATGTCTTTGATGTTCGCACAATTACTCACAGATACACACATGCTTGAAACAAAGCTTTACCACATGTTTGAAACCAAATTTAAAGCCTTAAACAGCTTGCTACTGCAATTGCTTTCTATGATTTTGTAAAATATTATGACCACAAAAACATACATTTATATTTCGCCGTAAAGTTTGTTATTAATACCGTCAATGACCGCTCAAGCGCCCGCCTCCGGTTATCCGCCCACCTACCGCTTTTTCCCAAGTGTCGACTAAGCGCCCACCTGTTCAGTTATCCGCTCGCGCATTATATGAATGAAAAATGTTCTGAACAACCAATGGTGTGCCTGGATGGGTATAAACTGTAAAATATTTCTCTTATATAAACTAAAAGATGGATATGATTAATTTCTTTAAATAAAACAATTGATATAAGTGTGCATAACCGTGTGGACGCTTAAATATACAAAATAATTAGCTTATCCAGTTTTACCTTTTACCACCTGCTCGCCTATCCGCCAACCCTCCTCTTTTTTCAGCTCTGGATATAAGCGGCCTGGGCGCTTGCGTGGTCATTTACGGTATGTCCAAAACTTAGGCACGCTTATAAAGTAAATGTGCAGTGAATAGTGTAGCTCTGTGTAACTCGCATTCGACATAAATATCTTCATATTCGTCCGTCTTTCTTTTCATCTCTCTCTCTATCTCCCTGTCTCTCTCTCTCTCTCTCTCTCTCTCTCTCTCTCTCTCTCTCTCTCTGTTTTTCTGGTTCTCTTCCTCCCGTTCCGTCTGTGTTTCTCTCATCCCTGTCCCTGTCTTCCTTCTGCCTGTCCTGCTCCCTCCTCTCTAAACCATACGGGTTTTACAAAGATATTGATTGGCAGGTGTGGAAGGTTGCAGGTGTAACCTGGTTAATTCCACCCCCTCTCCAGCCCACCACATCAAATACTTCGTTCTTTTATAAATTGCATTTATTTTTCTAAGTACGTATAAAAATGCTTATTGCAAATTGCAATCGAATAATTTGACTCAAAGTTAATTAGAGGTAATAATTTTGCAACTTCAACAACTTTTATTTCTGCTGGAGCAGGAACAGCTGACAGTCAAATAGTACATAAATAATACATCAAACCAAATGTGGTGTGGATTTCCAAAATAACCTCCCTTTTTGTGGGAAACGCGGAGTACTGATGAAAATTACACCTTTTTAAAACGAAACTGGAACTTCGCGAGGACCGCGCCTGGCCTCAAAACTACCCCCCTTTCTGCGCATTTTTTTTTTATTTATTATTTTTTTTGGCCTGGGTCATTCGTTATCGGGAGGGGAGGAGAGGCGGTTATCAATGGGTGGGGGAGGGAGGGAATCACATGCAGATGCAAGAGGTTCTCTTGTCCAGAAAAAAATCTAGTGAAATGCCATACTCAGTAGTTTCAACAGAACCAATATGCGATGGTTCAATAAACACTAATAGAAACCCACGAAGTTCTCGGTTGGTCGTCACGATTTAAACAGACCCCCCTGTACACTCTTTCGTAGAGCGAAAAGCACTGGCACTCCCGTGGAGCCAATTCGATCGCAGCAAGCCAAGTGATGCTGAATGCTGAGACCCCATAACTACAAATTTGTAAGTGGTCCATACTTACACATGTCATAATACGCTACGATTGACAGCTGCTATGTATTTTTCAATTAAAGTGTAACATTTCTACCGTTCCGATCTACTCGCTGTTCCTACACATGTTTGCATCTACGGTTAGTTTGAAATAACAGCATACATTTGACATAACAATTATGATAAATCTGTTTTCCAATTACAGTATGACATTCAGCCAGAGTTATTTATGTATTTGGGTAAATAAATCAAGGACCATTTATATTTACGCAATCTAATTTCACTGAGCAATACCATTGCTCTCCGAATTGGTAATTCATCTAATTGTTTTTATCCACTCCGCCTTTTAACCCTTTTATATTTGATGTTTAATGTCTGAATTTGGGTTAATTTAACGAACGTTATTTTCGTATGGCGGTGTTTTTGTCCAAAAAATCAAAACCTACATGTGATAAATGTTATTTTTCTCGCGATCATTAAAATGACAATCTCTACTGTCGTGGAACATTTTACACATTTTACTTACTATTTATTCGCGCTCTTTTTCTTCGCAATAATTTTTTCGCGCAATATAACTGCACATACAATCTGTCTTTGAAGAACATCTGTGAACATGCGCTTGATCACGCGTTTGATTGTTGGATATCACATGTTTTCAACTAGATATTTTAATCTTCAGCACGAAAAAAATTAATTACAGGGCGCGTAAATCAATACATGTCAATTCAAATTTTGGAATTTATTTTCAGAATAATAAAAACCGCGTGCAGAAAACAATATTACCGGATGACATAAAAAGTAGTTCAATTGTGCATAAATACCAAAGCGATACAAAATAACTGTTGGAGCGCGAACGTCGTGAAATTTTTGTGCAGTTATACCGCCATATTTTCGGGTATCGTACTGCGGAGTGCGGTTGAATTGCTGCGAGACGAATAATGACTTGACGAAATGTCGATAGGTGACTTGTCGAAATACCTCTCAGTTATAACCAAGGGAATTCACATATCACGAACTTCAAACTGTATACTGTATGTGTATTTTGTATTGTGTGTATTATGTACTGTGTGTTTAGTTTCTTACGCACAAGCATGCATTGCAAGTGTAAATTATGGAAGGTAGATGGTGCAAATTTAAACACTCAAGATGTTTTTTGAAACTATTTTACACCTGAATTATTACATGTCTCGCCTATCTGCCTGCACTCCACTTAAGTTATCTAAATGAAAGATGGCAGCAGATTCCCTTCGCGGGCGTCCCTCCTTAATTGGACCAATCAACACAGGTAATTCACGTCACAGTATTTATGTATTATCTTCGGTATTAGCGAGGAGCATCGATACCAGCTGTCAACAAGTATGAGCCCCATCACATACTTGACAGCGTGTCAATCTAACCCAAAGTTTACTCAACTTTTTTGGATTAATTAATGCGGATAATGTGCTTCTTTAATTTATCTTTGTTTAAGAAAGAAATCCAACCCCCCCCCCCCTAAAAACCAAAATTAGAAGAAGCGTCGGCCTTGATGCCGGACCGTAATTTCTCAGATTAGTTGCTCAATCTCTGGGACTTAAAAATGTCTTTCTGACCTTTTTAGAGCTTGTGTATTTGGTATGTGCACAAGGTATGAACAGCTGCATCGCCCAGCTGCGAATCACACGTGTTACCAAGCGTGTCTAAAAAAAACGCGGAGAAAGGGGTAATTTTGGGGCCAGGCGCAGTCCTCGCGGAGTAACATTCCCGTTGAAAAAGGGGGGTAATTTTTATTCAGTACTCCGCGTTCGCACAAAAGGGATTCTTTCAGAACTGCACTTGGCGTTTGTTAAAAAGGGAGTATTATTTCAAACATCTTAGCACTAAGCGTTTAGAGGTTGTGTTAAATAGTCATGGACATGCATGGTAACCAGTTGGTAACCAGTCCCCCATCCCCATCCTCCAACTTCATTGTCAGAGCAACATCAGAATCCTCCTCCGAAAATACTCATTAAACGTTGCGACGTCTATCCACCGTCTGTATAACGTCGTATATTCACTGGGATGCGAAAAAAAATCGATGACAAAAAAATCGGTGTTATTACAATGCAGAACACCCAAGCTTAAACTTGGTACAGAATCGAATCTGCTAAATTAGTATTAATCAATGAATAGTTTAATTTGTTAACTAAAAGTCAACCCAGTCAACCGCGACCTCTGTTCTGAAGTTTGCACTGAAACATTCTCCGGAATTCGTTAGGGTTTTTTAACATTAGCACGACATCTGTTCCGACGTTACTTATTTCATGATGCAAAAATTTTCAAGTTACATTTCAGCAGACAATTTTTGACAAAGAAAAAATCTTTTCCGCCATTACAATTTATCAGTGATAGCGCCAAGGTCATGTTTTCAATCAATGAAACTTTTATGAAAATCGTTAAGAATTTCTTTTAAAAAGAATTTTAGCCATCTAGCTTCATTAGTTACCTGGGAAATAAATTGTGCTTGCCAATAAAAAAGTGATTTCCAGAAAATTTCCCTCTGCGAATGCCGCCCAATACTGCCAAAATTTAGATGTTATTTTCAATCGCGACTTCGTACAAGTCCAAAAATACCGTGAGGATCATATCGACTCCTTTGCGCACAGTGTATTGGAATGGTGACGTTGTTTCCAGACTCCCCAGAAGTCACAACATCCCATCTGTGCCTGCCCATTTGTCGTTGTTGTCTGTCCAACACTGGAAATATCGGGCTTTCACTACTGCCGGAACCTTTGCCACAGTTGTCTGTCACCCTTAAATCTTTCAAAATTTCGAGGGATAAATTTTTCGAGGGTAGGTCGATCGTCTTCGAATCCGAGCCAAAGAGAGTGGTAAAAGACCGCTGTGAAACTGCATTTGTCAATTTCCAGGCTCTTCTATAGCAAGAGACTTGATCCATGAAAAGCCACAGTAAAACTCCGGTGTGAGCGAAAATGTTCTCAACCGGAGTACGACCAAATAAATTTATTATCAATGTATCACAGAACCTGAGAGGAATATAATTATATTTATAATCCTTTGATCAGTAAGCACAAAACAGTCTCTTAAGTATAATTGCAATGACTAACTGTCGTCGTAATCATGATAAAAGTGCCTTTCAAGTATAGTTGTATACCATTTCAGGGTGTCAGGAGTAGGTAGAAAAGGTTGGTTCCACCACACTTTGTGACGTCATACTGTCTGGAAGTGACGTCATCATGTCTGGAGCGGATTTCTGGCCCACTTTATGACGTCATACTGTCTGGAAGTGACGTCATAGCGTCTGGACCGGAAGTGCTGTCTGGAGCGGAAGTCATGATAAGCGTTAGGATAGGCGCGGCCATCCATGACGTGATAATGACGTCATGATGACGTCATACTGTCTGGAAGTGCTATCATACTGTCTGGACCGGAAGTGTTGTCTGGACCGGAAGTGTTGTCTGGACCGGAAGTGACGTCATAGGCGTTGTCATGGTAACGAATTGAAACTTTGTAAACAAAAGTGAACTTTGTGAACAAACTGTGTAAACAAACTTTATAAACAAAATTTGTAAATAAACTTTATAAACAAAATTTGTAAACAAACTTTGTAAACAAACTTTGTAAACAACATTTGTAAACAACATTTGTAAACAAACTTTGGTTATTTACATAATTGAAACTCATTGAAACTTTGTAGACAAACTTTGTAAACAAACTTTGTAAACAAACTTTGTAAACACAATTTGTAAACAAACTTTGTAAACAAACTTTGTAAACAAACTTTGTAAACAAAATTTGTAAACAAACTTTGGTTATTTGCATAATTAAAACTCATTGAAACTTTGTAAACACAATTTGTAAACAAACTGTATAAACAAACTTTGTAAACAAAATTTGTAAACAAACTTTGTAAACAAAATTTGTAAACAAACTTTGGTTATTTACATAATTGAAACTCATTGAAACTTTGTAAACAAACTTTGTAAACACAATTTGTAAACAAACTTTGTAAACAAACTTTGGTTATTTGCATAATTAAAACTCATTGAAACTTTGTAAACAAACTTTTTTTTTCCCCTCACACACTCTCTCTCTCTCTCCACACACACCCACACACACACACCACGACTGAGCGTTTCATTTTATAAGCCACATAGGTATTTGAACCTTCTAATGGTAACTTTTTCCCTCCACACTCTCATGCATACATACCAATACCATGATAAAATGTTTTGCTTATGTTGCTCTTTATACTCCATTATTTGTTTGTTTGTTTGTTTGTTTTTTTTTTTTTTTTTGAAATGCAGTGTTTACTTAGAGAAAAAATGGCGTCCTGCAATCTGCAATCATCAGCAGCAGCATTTCGTCATCAGTGTAATCAGACTGCGTCATCTATAGCCAGCGTAATCAGACTGCGTAATCAGACTTCGTCATAAACAACGTAGACAGCGGTGTCTGGCTTTATTGTTTTTCTGAGGCAGCAGTGTCTAGCTGCTTGGAGTTGCAGTGTGACCCTAAGTGTTATACTTAACCGATTTGTCTGAAAATTTCACTGTTTGATTCAGTTTTATATCTAGTTTTCACATAGTCATGGACTGGTTGCGTAGCTAGCTGTATGCATCATGAATTCACCTTAAAAATGACAAGTAAAAAGTGGAATAACTTTTGTTATGATTGACCGATTTACATGAAACTTTCACTGTTTAATTCAGTTTTATATCTAGTTTTAACATTAAGTGGTTATAGGCTATTTGCGCAGCTGGCTGTGTGCATATTTACCACCATTTTAATTTTGTAAAAAGTGAAAAATTGTGATAACTTTCGCTATAGTTGACGGATTTGCATGAAAATTTCACCGTTGGATTCAGTTTACAGTAGTTTGCATAGGTGGGTTGTTGGAATGGCGCGCGCCCACCATTCAAACATGTGTTTGAATTATTTTTTAGGAACATATTACGTCAAACTATTGTTCAACAAGTTTTTTTTTTTTTTTTTTTTTTTTTAACAATTGTACAACAATTGTTCAACAAGCTGTTGTTCAACATGTTGTTGAACAAGTTAAACATGTTAAGCATGTTCAACATGTATAACATGTTCAACATGTTGTTGAACAAGTTGAACATGTTCAACATGTTGTTGAACATGTTCAACATGTTGAACATGTTGAACATGTTCAACATGTTCAACATGTTCAACAAGTTGAACATGTTCAACATGTTGTTGAACATGTTCAACATGTTGTTGAACATGTTCAACATGTTGTTTAACATGCTGTTTAACAAGTTGTTGTTCAACATGTTGTAGTTCAAGCAATTGATGGAACAATAACAGTCAGTTCAAAAAAAAAAAACAAGACATATGTTGAATAGTTTTATTAATACACTTAAATACACACAGCTTAAATCTATAACAATATTATAACATTTATTGATTTACAAAGTCTTTATTATAATGTTTAGTCAAATAAGTCTATTTTTCTTCATCTGCTTCACTCTGTTCACTGGCATCCATATCACTTTCTTCGTCGCTGCTTTCATCTTCCTCCTCCTCCTCATCTAGAAGCTCTTCAAAGAATGCATCGTTTCTTCTTATAGCCGCCTTTAGTGCCTTTGAATACTCGTAATGTTTTTCATCAACAAAGTAATTAAAGTCTTCTAAAATGGTTTCATAATGTTCGTTTTGTTGTAGACGTTGGGTATATTTGAATAGTCTCATAAACAGTTGTTTAAGTCGACGCTTATAAATGGGTCGAAAGTCATCACTTGCTATTTCACGCGCATCTTCAAGCCCTTGTTCTTCATATTCTGAAACCTTTTCTTGAAATTTGGTATCATATTCATCGTAGACTTCTTGAACCATATCATACCAAACAGAGTCTGTTTCTGAGTCACTTTCAGAGTCTGTTTCTGACTCACTTTCAGAGCTGCTGTCATCATTACCCTCAACACAATGTTCCATATGTTTGAACAAAGCTTCTTGACTGTTGTATAACGCACCACATTCTGTACAAGCATGTGCATTCTTTTCAGTCATGTTGACGCTTTGACTTTCCATAGAAGACTCATCTAAAGTTTCAGCGATAGGTGGTTTTACAGGGTTTTCCATATCTATCTCCAATTCTTCTTCTTCTTCTGAAGTGTGAGCATCCCTTAAGTGCCTTTTCAGACTTTGTGGCCACTTGTAAGATATTTTGATTACATCTAAGTAGCATAAAAGGAAGAGTGAGACATGCATTTCATCCATATCAAACAGCAATAAATTCTGCTGAGTCAGTTTTTGATAAAGCACGCGCCTGTTCCAATGACGTCATTATGACGTCATAATGATGACGTCATAATGATGACGTAATAATAACGTCATGACGTAATAATGACGTCATGACGTTACACTCCCTAGGCGTAGACATGTTCAACAACATGTTCAACAACATGTTCAACAACATGTTGAACATGTTCAACATGTTGTTCAACAAGTTGAACATGTTCAACATGTTGTTCAACAAGTTGAACATGTTCAACATGTTGTTCAACAAGTTGTATATAAGGCTATGTTTAAAGGCTTTTTCATCATTTGAAAAGTGTATGTTGAACCGAAAGGATGCATAAATGCAACATTTGTTTGAAATCTTACAAGTGGCCACAAAGTCTGAAAAGGCACTTAAGGGATGCTCACACTTCAGAAGAAGAAGAAGAATTGGAGATAGATATGGAAAACCCTGTAAAACCACCTATCGCTGAAACTTTAGATGAGTCTTCTATGGAAAGTCAAAGCGTCAACATGACTGAAAAGAATGCACATGCTTGTACAGAATGTGGTGCGTTATACAACAGTCAAGAAGCTTTGTTCAAACATATGGAACATTGTGTTGAGGGTAATGATGACAGCAGCTCTGAAAGTGAGTCAGAAACAGACTCTGAAAGTGACTCAGAAACAGACTCTGTTTGGTATGATATGGTTCAAGAAGTCTACGATGAATATGATACCAAATTTCAAGAAAAGGTTTCAGAATATGAAGAACAAGGGCTTGAAGATGCGCGTGAAATAGCAAGTGATGACTTTCGACCCATTTATAAGCGTCGACTTAAACAACTGTTTATGAGACTATTCAAATATACCCAACGTCTACAACAAAACGAACATTATGAAACCATTTTAGAAGACTTTAATTACTTTGTTGATGAAAAACATTACGAGTATTCAAAGGCACTAAAGGCGGCTATAAGAAGAAACGATGCATTCTTTGAAGAGCTTCTAGATGAGGAGGAGGAGGAAGATGAAAGCAGCGACGAAGAAAGTGATATGGATGCCAGTGAACAGAGTGAAGCAGATGAAGAAAAATAGACTTATTTGACTAAACATTATAATAAAGACTTTGTAAATCAATAAATGTTATAATATTGTTATAGATTTAAGCTGTGTGTATTTAAGTGTATTAATAAAACTATTCAACATATGTCTTGTTTTTTTTTTTTGAACTGACTGTTATTGTTCCATCAATTGCTTGAACTACAACATGTTGAACAACAACTTGTTAAACAGCATGTTAAACAACATGTTGAACATGTTCAACAACATGTTGAACATGTTCAACAACATGTTGAACATGTTCAACTTGTTGAACATGTTGAACATGTTCAACATGTTGAACATGTTCAACATGTTGAACATGTTCAACAACATGTTGAACATGTTCAACTTGTTCAACAACATGTTGAACATGTTATACATGTTGAACATGTTTAACTTGTTCAACAACATGTTGAACAACAGCTTGTTGAACAATTGTTGTACAATTGTTAAAAAAAAAAAAAAAAAAAAAAAAAAACTTGTTGAACAATAGTTTGACGTAATATGTTCCTAAAAAATAATTCAAACACATGTTTGAATGGTGGGCGCGCGCCATTCCAACAACCCACCTATGCAAACTACTGTAAACTGAATCCAACGGTGAAATTTTCATGCAAATCCGTCAACTATAGCGAAAGTTATCACAATTTTTCACTTTTTACAAAATTAAAATGGTGGTAAATATGCACACAGCCAGCTGCGCAAATAGCCTATAACCACTTAATGTTAAAACTAGATATAAAACTGAATTAAACAGTGAAAGTTTCATGTAAATCGGTCAATCATAACAAAAGTTATTCCACTTTTTACTTGTCATTTTTAAGGTGAATTCATGATGCATACAGCTAGCTACGCAACCAGTCCATGACTATGTGAAAACTAGATATAAAACTGAATCAAACAGTGAAATTTTCAGACAAATCGGTTAAGTATAACACTTAGGGTCACACTGCAACTCCAAGCAGCTAGACACTGCTGCCTCAGAAAAACAATAAAGCCAGACACCGCTGTCTACGTTGTTTATGACGAAGTCTGATTACGCAGTCTGATTACGCTGGCTATAGATGACGCAGTCTGATTACACTGATGACGAAATGCTGCTGCTGATGATTGCAGATTGCAGGACGCCATTTTTTCTCTAAGTAAACACTGCATTTCAAACAAAAAAACAAAAAAACAAACAAACAAACAAATAATGGAGTATAAAGAGCAACATAAGCAAAACATTTTATCATGGTATTGGTATGTATGCATGAGAGTGTGGAGGGAAAAAGTTACCATTAGAAGGTTCAAATACCTATGTGGCTTATAAAATGAAACGCTCAGTCGTGGTGTGTGTGTGTGTGTGTGTGTGGAGAGAGAGAGAGAGTGTGTGAGGGGGAAAAAAAAGTTTGTTTACAAAGTTTCAATGAGTTTCAATTATGCAAATAACCAAAGTTTGTTTACAAAGTTTGTTTACAAAGTTTGTTTACAAAGTTTGTTTACAAATTGTGTTTACAAAGTTTGTTTACAAAGTTTCAATGAGTTTCAATTATGTAAATAACCAAAGTTTGTTTACAAATTTTGTTTACAAAGTTTGTTTACAAATTTTGTTTACAAAGTTTGTTTATACAGTTTGTTTACAAATTGTGTTTACAAAGTTTCAATGAGTTTTAATTATGCAAATAACCAAAGTTTGTTTACAAATTTTGTTTACAAAGTTTGTTTACAAAGTTTGTTTACAAAGTTTGTTTACAAATTGTGTTTACAAAGTTTGTTTACAAAGTTTGTTTACAAAGTTTGTCTACAAAGTTTCAATGAGTTTCAATTATGTAAATAACCAAAGTTTGTTTACAAATGTTGTTTACAAATGTTGTTTACAAAGTTTGTTTACAAAGTTTGTTTACAAATTTTGTTTATAAAGTTTATTTACAAATTTTGTTTATAAAGTTTGTTTACACAGTTTGTTCACAAAGTTCACTTTTGTTTACAAAGTTTCAATTCGTTACCATGACAACGCCTATGACGTCACTTCCGGTCCAGACAACACTTCCGGTCCAGACAACACTTCCGGTCCAGACAGTATGATAGCACTTCCAGACAGTATGACGTCATCATGACGTCATTATCACGTCATGGATGGCCGCGCCTATCCTAACGCTTATCATGACTTCCGCTCCAGACAGCACTTCCGGTCCAGACGCTATGACGTCACTTCCAGACAGTATGACGTCATAAAGTGGGCCAGAAATCCGCTCCAGACATGATGACGTCACTTCCAGACAGTATGACGTCACAAAGTGTGGTGGAACCAACCTTTTCTACCTACTGTCAGGGTAAGTATACTTGCCCCCCCCCTCAAAAAAAAAAAACAAAACAAACAAACAATTAAGGCAAGTATACTTGGCCTAGAATTAAACTTAATCCTGTAAAATAATATAATATATAATTATATATATATAATATATATATAAAATACCAGCACGAGTCCTCCTGAATCGGCTACTCAAAGACATTGTAGCAAATGTATATCCAGAATCTCAAAGCGGTTTTCAGAGCGGATGCGGCACAACTAACATGATCTTTGCTATGAGACAACTGCAGGAAAAATGTCCTGAGCAGAACATAGGGGGGCTCTACACAGCATTTGTGGATCTCACAAAGGCCTTCGACACAGAGAGTGTTGAAGGACTATGGAAGCTCCTACGCAAAGCAGGCTGCCCACATAAGATACTTATGATGGTGCGTGCGTTCCATGGTGGCACGGTAGGAAGAGTAAGATAAAGCGGTGATTTCTCAGCCCCATTTGAAATCAGCAATGGCACGAGACACAGCTCTGTCTTAGCTCCCATCCTTTTTGAAATTCTGTTCTCACTGATATTTAGATACGCATTTAGCGACATTGATAAAGTTCTGTACATGCAAGTGCGTTCTAATGACAGCGTCTTCAACCCACGTAGATTTTGCCGCGCGTAATAAAGTAGTCGAGACTTTGATCAGTGATCTGCTCTTTGTTGATGACTGTGCCTTGTCTGCTCACAGCCTTGAAGACAGACAGATCATTACAGACAGTTGCTGATGCAGAATTTTAATTCGCCCTTATCATCAGCCTGAAAAAACTGAAATACTATATCAGCCTGCCACTGACAGACACATTGAACCTGTGGTATCTGTTGGAGAAAACCAACCTGAACTCTGTAAAGAATTTTTGCTACCTTGGTAGCATAAACTCATCCGATGTATAGCGGAAAAACAGTTCAACGTCTGATAGATTATCGCATGGAGTAACAGGGGCATCAAACTTAAGACTAAAATAAGATATATAGATGTATAGAAGCCACATACATCAACTGGACTCCTTTCTCCCGAGATGTATCGGCAGAATATGTGGTATCAAGTGGCAAGATAAAGTACCAAACATTTCTCTTACGACGAACATGCAGCAAAGGTACAGAAGCCAAGCTCATTCGTAGTCGCTTGTGCTGGGTGGGACACGTTAGGCCCAAGGAGGACTCTCGCATTCCGAAAGATATATTAGCCAGCTGAAAGAGGGATATCGTGGTAACGACCGTCTGTGTCTTCCATACAAGCACTCTGAAGTCCAATCTGAAGTCGTGCTATACAGACCCAAAGGACTGGGATTGTGAGGCCCAGTCGAGGGGTTTGTGAGGGCACATGCGCAATGTAGCAGTGAAAATCTTCGAACACAGATGTACAGATGAACTGGGACAGATGCGTAGGCCGAGGAAAAGCCGCTCCAATGACAGACGGTTAAAAGTGCCAGACGTGAGGGAAGATGGGTGGGAGCATCAAGAACAGAGCTGTTGTCACACCACCACATCCGCAAGACTGATGTTGCCTGCCGCTCATTCATCAAAAGGGTCAGATCAAGCGGCTTCTTAATCCACTCTGCACGCATTGTGAGACCATCTAGTGAAGAAAGTGTTAAGGATAAACTCATGGCTCTCCATTGGTTACCGGTTGAGCAGCGTATTGCGTTTAAAGTCGCCCATTTGACTCATAAAGCCCTCAACAATTCAGCACCTGAGTATATTACAGAGCTTCTTTCACCTTATACTCCATCGCGTAGCCTGAGGTCGTCTGATCAGCATCTTCTCCAAGAGCGTCGATCTAATCAGCGCTACGGGGAAAGAGCGTTTCAAAATGCAGCCCCAAAACTATGGAACTCTTTACCATTTAGAATAAGATAAGAAAGTGATATTTTAGCTTTCAGAAAACTACTTAAAACTCACCTTTTTAGACTGTCATACAATTAATGTGTCAACGTCAATTTTATCTAGTCACTGCTTTTAATTTTCATTTTTTAACTTTTAATTTCTTATTAGAATACCCATATTGTTGGCTCTTAGGGTTATACCATTGTACGCGCGATATAAATGTGTTAATAATAATAATAATAATAATAATAATAAACCGATGAGAGACACCAGCACCAAGGGTAAATTTTTTAGGTGTGTGCGGGTGGTTGGGAGACTGAAGGTGCTCTTTGTTCCTATGCCTGAGAAGAGAAGAGGATGGAGGTCTCTATACCACAAACCAAGTCAATTAGATTTAAGCAATTATGTTTCCCGTTTCTGTTCATTTTCTATTTCGATTGATAACATTATCCACTTCATTTCTCTGACAATTTAAATTTAAATATTAGACACTTAGACACATAACCCATATGGGACTTGACAAGTTTTATGAAATTAAACATTTCGTAAACAGAAGCAGTGATATCTGTTGTGACACATTCTTATCGGCATTATTACGTATACATATATATATATATATATATATATATATATATATATATATATATATATATATATATATATATATATATATATATATATATATTGGTACATATAAACAATACAAAGATTTCATGGCATAATAACTGATTTAACCTTTTCAACTCTTAGCTATTAGGAACCAAGCAAGTATATCCAGGTGTTTAAGGGCAGTTGTAAAAAGTAATCAACTGAAAAACTGGGGAAACATTAATGTTAATTTTGCATTTGAAAATACACAAACCGAAAGAACTCCATAATTCACTTGCTAAAAAGACAGAGTAAAGGTATTGCTTAACAAGAGTGCAGTCGCTGTAAGCGCTTAAAACAGTATTTTCCGACTATCCTTTCAGATGTTGTCTCATAAACAAGAGACATGTAGCCCTTACTATATCATATATCTATGGTTTCAGAACAGATAAAGCTGCGTGCCTGCAAGGTACTGAATTTTTCCAAAATACAAATGAAAATAAATCTTCATAAATGAGACCTTGTAGATGCCAGAAATTGAGTGTTCTATACAGTCGAGGTTACATGTGCTGGTCAAATGCTCATCCTTGGCAAATACACTCAACAGTTTTAATTAGTAGTTTTTCATTTAAAGAGCACATTCTGAATTGCTTCATTAAAGAATTGTTATTTAGAGAAAATGATATGACCCCCAATACACACTTTTCAAATATGAGCTATATTGTAAATTACTTCATATACATTTTGTATTGAATGAGTAATTTCAAAACGATTGATGACTTGATAATCGTAACCTCACATACGAAGTCAGTTTTCCATAGAATCGGATAGATTATGCTATTTTGAATGAATGTTGGCGTGCCTTTCATCGAGTATGTGTCAGCAAAGCCATCAATCCAGTATCATCAGGGAGTGCGAATTTTTGTGAGTGTACCTTTGTAATAAGAAGCCATACTTCAACCTTACAATTGAAGTACGAACAAATAATAAAAAATAGTATTTTAGTGTAGTTACAGTTTATAAAGGTTTGATTGTGGTTGAAAGCTAAGCATAGTGCACATTTAGTTTTTTTTCGTGGAAGAGATTTCAAAATTCGTCTCCTGTTGTATAAATTATATCTATATAAAGTTTCAAAATACAGTGGAAGAAGTTACTACTGTAGTGAAAAATAACATCTTGTAGTGTTTTGAAATATCAATTAAACTTATTGTATAAGTGATAAGTTATTTGTTTGTTACAAGCAGATATTAAACCAAAGAAAGCATCCTGCGAACGAAGTGCTGTAGAGACAGGCAACATTTTAAAATCGGGATTTTTTTGGGCACTAGTTGTTGTAGAAGGGGAATATTTTAAAAAGCTTTCAAAATATACGATGTTTCTTCGCACAATCGTACACCGTACATTTTGCTTGAACATTCTTCTTTTTATATGCTTTATGTTCATTGTTGTAGTGTGTTGTGTTAATGGCAAGCCACTTTTTATAGTTATTACGCGTTTCAAACTGTGGTACCAATGAAATATAACAAGAAGTTATTTGCAAAGAAAAAAAACCCAGATTAAGTTGTCTTTAAAATATTTAACGCCAACAATTATTACCTTGGCATTCATCATTTACAAAAACTTGCAAGAAATGTCGCAAGACAATAACGCCTTCCCATGTGTGCATTGCTTTGTTTAAAAAAGAACTTTAAATCCGCAACTACACCTTTTATTTTGATTTGAAAGTGCGTGTCAAGCTTTCATATCTTTTTAGTTATTCTCTATTTCCTGAATTATATTCCAAACATATTATCAACTCTTTTTGCATGTTTTACATTAAAAAGTAAAATTGATTATGCACTAAAATAAATACATTCCACAATCGTTTGGGTTTTTACGTTCAAGCCAATAACAAATTTGACTTGGCCAACGTAAGAGTATGATATTAGTTCATTTTTCGCTTTATTTAAAAAAATACATTCCAATTTAATTTCAAATTCACCACAAACAAATATGAAGAAAACAGTCTTGCCTATTTGGAGATATATTTTTTTATTTAGAGGAATACAAATTTGTAAACGGACTGAGTAATTGGGTTCACCCTGATTGATGGGACTTATATTTTCATACTCACTAGCGAAGTTCGTCTAGTTGGATTTTAGCTGGGCAGATTATTTCAGTGGCGTGAAAGTTCTACTTTATATGGCTGTCAGTATCGTGTTTTGCTGCCTCTGCTAAAACGCGTGGAACGACATTTTAAGCCACATAGTGTTGCAAAAAACTTGAATGAATTACATGACTTAATTAATCAATTGCAGAAATGGATTTTTTGTCAGCTTCTTTGGGGGCTTCTTTTAAATTGCTGTTTCACTTAGCGGAGTGTGTTCCAGGCTGATAGTATTGTTCTCGTTGACAAAACAATTTCAGAAGGACACATCTTGATACAATACTCTATTCAGCCAAAAAGATGTCGTGGGTATGTTGCGTTATTTGTTAGACAAGTTGTAGAACATGGAATCAAGCAAATGTACCTAAAACTGAACTTATTTTGTTCGATTAGTCAATAACTCCTGCACAACATTAATGTCCCCACCACCGTGATATATGGAGCTGCGTTGACATTTCGCCGATACTAGTCATCACTCCAAGAAAAACATATGATAGAGTCGTTCCCGCTGGGGAGCTACTTGGCATTTTGGTCATGTGCAAGATTTGGATTAGGGCATAAAGTATTGCTGGATACATGGCTCCAACTGCGACTCTCTACAAACAACGACATGACTCTATGAAAATTGCAAGATACCCCTTGAGAAATAGGAAATGCAAAGAAACATTTATCCTACTTGTCGTAACACAAAGGGCATCATAAATCAACAGTAGGTCATTAAGTTTTGCTTATCAATGTTTCATAAGCATGAACTATTCGGCTGCTGTTTTATTTTTCTTCTTTTTTGTCTTTTTTACACCCTGCTCAAGTTACTTTGCTTTTGTACCATATATGCATTAGGACAAAATACACTCTAATAACTTGAATGTACTTGGATCCAGAACATTCATCTTGTCTAATTGGTGAATATTTTATAAGGGGTTGTTGCAATTATTTAGGTTATATGAGCCGTTCTATTGTTCACGTATTAAATTAAAAAATCAATTGCCTGACAATTTAGCTGCCCTTATAGATGTAAGAGAGGGTCATTTTCGTATATCACCAGAAAGTATGCAATATATTTAAGTGTATGAATATGGTCCTATTTTATAATATTTTATGCCATTTTAATAAAATTGGGACTATATGTAACCGCATTGACCATTATACACAAGCCTTTTGCAAAGCATTAAGCATAAATGACAATGGATCTACAACTTGTTTACCAATTGGCTGCTAGAGGGAATGCGATTGAATTGGGCTAAAATGAGGTCTCTGGTCAAAAGTTAAATAATATATGTAGCTGCTACAGCATGAGAACACCGACCTTATACAGCGTCCATCATATCAGTATATTATGTTATTGTTCACTTTATAGTGAACAGATGTTTGTCAAGTATAAGCATACTTATTGTGACGTTGCTAACATGCTTGCAATTATATGGCAGAACTAAAAACAGCAAACACTTGAGTTCGCTTTTAAAATTGTTTTATTTATTTATTACAGTAAGTCACTAAATACCATCACATTACTGACACATGATCGGCCAATTTTTAGAGCTTCACAAAGTTACAGCAACTCGGTGTACAGGAATTGATCCCGCACTTGTCATATATCGTGGTGTTGCACAACTAGATAGATATAATTTGTTAATCTAAATTATAATTAAAAATAGCAGCTACTATATTGTTGACAAATAGAAACAATTCAATAATTTATCATGTCATAATTCTATTCTGTGTAGTTATGAGTATAAAAATCAGTGTTGAAACTTATACTGTATGTATCCACACACCGAATAAGATTTCTTTAAAGAAACTAAATTCTTCGATTTTTTCCTTTAAAATCTGAAGTAAACCCAAGAAATATCTGGCAGAGTTGCTGACTCTTCTAAAAGAATAAGTTCATTTCTTTCCATGCACAAACTTTTGAAGGAATCGATTCTTTGAACCGAGTAGGGTTGCATCAATTCTGTATTACTACCTTCTATTGTCCATGGCATACGGACAATAGAAGGTAGTAATTCTTGCAGGGTCTTCACTGCATGTTACACTGTTATCATTTGGCCAATAGGTATATAGTAGAAGTATTTGATGAACCAAAATAGCCAGTTTAGGGCTACATGCACAAACTGCAAAATATTACCCATAACATACAGTGTATTGTTAGCCTCCAGTCTGGATTTGAAGATTATTTTGATAGTTCCACTTTGTGTGGTAAATATTAATACTTCTGTTTTATATTTATTCTTTAAAGAGTAGATGACCATGAATTTTGTTTATTCTTCTTTTAAGCAAGCAGCATGATTTTTAACTAAAAAGCTCATAATCTTCAAAAGTTTTTGAACACTCTGTGGAAACTGAGTTATTCTTACTTGCTTTGAATGGTTAATTTGCTGGCGTTTACTGTCAAATTCTCCATTAATATAGTGAAAATAAATATAAAACATTCTTGTTTGACGGTTGTTTACAGAAGTAAACTAGGTTTGTTTGTATTGTACAATGTAGTCTCGCGAGCTACCAGATCTTAGCTCAATATGTGTAATATCCTTAACTAGTTTAAACACTCCTTTAACTTTCTGTCTTCACGCGTAAACATTAATAGCTAAATCACTGCTTTTAAAGTTCAGTTTCTACGCAGTCCTATTTAACTCCATTACGGGGGAAATGAGGTCTGAGAGATTTTCTGCGCTCAGCGAGAAAGAGACAAAAAATAGTTTCGTGTTGCTGTCAAACTTAATACAAGTGAGAAGAAGTCTACTGATCAGGCAGTGGGCAAATAATCACACAAATTACTCTCAGGGTAAAGACATAATAGTGCCACTTGCTTCATCCCCCAGTTAAAGTCCAACTTAAGGAGGAATAACAGTAATTTTGGTCAATTTTCTCCTGTGTGGTAGGGAAGAGAGAAATTGCGTAGTGGCTTGCATTTTATCGACTGTCCAAGGCAGTAATCGCTTGATCGATTGTACCCATTGTTTCCTAAATGGGTAGACAATGGAACAGTGCTTGAAACATGTGTTTCTGTGCGATAGACGACTCTCTGGGGTGGCATTCCGTAAAAGCCCTTTGACATTTTCCCTCGGCTTTTCTTACGACAAAATCCACGGTTCCATGTTGCTATTTTGTTACAACCTAATGAGAAAAAGTTAATTACAATTGGACCTAAATGTTACTTCGATTCTATCAAGTTTGAAGACTCAAAGTGTTGCCTAAATGAGAGGTTTGGCTGTGGGAAATTCGTTTGTCACAAAGAATAAGGAAGGCTTTCCATCAAGCTTCTCCTTACAGCTCCTTAAGGACGTTGGGGCTACTGAACAGTAAGAGTATTAGTTAAATCTGTGTAACCGACGCTGTTTCTGGTGTAGTAACTTTAATTTTACATTCAGTATAATTGTTTATATTCGCTATGGAATTACTGAAAATACATATTAAAATATTAACACTATGCGAGCTTAAATTCTGTCAATAAAATATTGGTATCACGGTTTCTATGGAATAGCTTGTTAATTCTAATTTTATTTTTAAGAACTATTCTTAAATGGTATTCTGTACTGTATAGCAAATGCCACATATGAAAACAAAATCGTTATTGCTGCAATACTTCATGAAATATAAAAAACATAATTCATGGAATCTACTATAGAAACGTTATTTTGGCAAATAAATATACTTCTGCTCTCTGATTTTTAACACACGGTGGCACCATTCATGAAAACTAGTAAATTGTTTGGCTTATTTTATAACAATTTTAAAGTTTCGAATTGGATTATGGTTGGGAATGCAGGAAATTCACAACAGCTTGACTTACATTTTCAATCAAACGATTGCCAACTTTTGCAGAAGAAAAAAAAACATCGGTAACCCCCTGCCCCCCCCCCCCCCCCACCTCCCAACCTCCCATCCCCAGTAACTTGTACACAAACGAGGAGACCTAAAAGCATTTGTCATTACTCTTGCCTGAGCATGTAATGAGAGGTGATAAACCACGGATTCCTCAAGAGAACAGCCCTGTCATAGGTTAAGAAAATATTTTCCTTTTCATGTCCTGTTTTGATGAAGATGAAATAACAGGAGGGCACTAATGGTTGGTATGGACTTTGGTTAAGAATGATAAGGCGATTGCTTGGTCCAAGAGGGCCTATAAAAATTACCACTGCGCAATAAATCATGAAATGACTTTGTCGAATTCTGTAATTTAATGTCCTGTAGATTTACAGTTAGCATGAGTTTTCGTTATTTCCCAGCACAAAAAAAAATAAAGATTAAAAATTGGTGTTATTCACCACTGTGCTCGAGGAAAAAAACTCATAAAAATGTTCAAAGAGGCAGGTCGGGAGCTTCCAAGAATCATGCGTGTTTGACTGCTGACGGCATGACACGTGTTTGACTGCTGACGGCATGACACGTGTACTAGCAGTGGTAGTAGTAGTAAGAAGCAGTAGTAGGTTGTTGTAGAAGTTATGTTGGTGGTAGTAGTGGTGAAGTTCAATTAAGTAGTAAGCAGTAGTAGAAGCTATAGGAATAGTAGCAGTAGTAATAATAGTAGTAGTAGATGTAGAAGTAGTAGTGGTGGTGACAAAAGTACTAGTAGTAGTTGCAGCTGCAGTAGAAGTAGTAGTTGTGATCGCGGTGAGGGGACCGTATAAAAGCTTCTGTTGTCGTTGTTATCACAAAATCAAAATAAATCATAAGTGTAGAGTCTCGTATTTAGGAGAACATGTATTAAAATTGCAGTTAGCATTTGATGCTGGATCAAAGCCTCGACACACAGATATTCTGTTGTCAATCTAAAGCCAGCAATGAAAGGGCTATGCTATAATCTAAGTTATTTGAAACATTTTATGTTAGTCTCAACTCATTTCTTTTATCTCATACACCATCGCTTGTGTTTTTTCTGTGTGTGTGTTTTATTTGTTTGTTTTAAAGCTTTTTTTGTGGTTTGCCTTATAAATCAGGTGGCATCGGCTTGTCTTTTGGCGCCCAGATTTTTTTAAAGAGCTCGAAGTTGTAAAACAAGTAAAAAGCAAAGCCGTAAAACGCCAACTTCTAACATTATTCATAGATTTTGAAACATTCTTATCTTATCTTCAATAATTATGTCAAACTTAACAACTGTCCCTCAGAAGAAAAATACAAGAAAAATGATTATTAGCCTCCATTTATTATTTCATTTAGACTTCCTCTGTCAGTATATATGTGTAATTTTGCAGCCAGCAAAGGATATCAGTTATTTAGCATGCGTGTCATATTCACCAAGACATGGCTTGTGCACAAGGTTTGAAAATGAATTGATGGGAGCCGATGGGTTAGAAAGACATAGCCGATGCCTATCGTGTAATATATGAAGTGATAGAGATCAGAGGCCTCCGCTTTTAGGGGGCTGATACGTGTACACCACATTATTTATCATATTCACTAAAGGCGTCTTGGACATGGCTGCAATATTTTAGCATATATATGCCCCAGACAGGGTTTGAATCTTTTCGGTTATTTATCATATTTGTGTTAATTGAACAACATCGGTTTTGACGCCTGCAGGTTGATAATAGACACTCTCGTATCTATCAGATTCTGATTTTAAAAAAGAAGTTGCAAAACATGCGAAATCATTTAAGTTATATGTAAACGCCATGTCAGATCATTTGTGAAGTAAATATTTTTAACAATTTGCTTATTTGCACAGGGAGGACATTTCTCCCAGGCGACCCTGCCCCCCCCCCCCCTCCTCCCATAAAACGCGCATGACGTGTGCCCACGAAACAACCACAGTATCGATTAGACTGGAGTAGACCATGGTTTTCGTATTTTTAATGCTACACGTCAGCTTTCGGAGCTGCCACAGGCGACACCCCACAGGTGACTTGATATTGCTTTTAAAATGCTTTGCAAAACATAAGAAATGGTACTGGGATGGTGAAGTAATATGAATGGTGTATTTTATATCATTATTTATTTCATAACTTCGATAACATGGACGTTACTCATACGATGGTCGATGTTCTTAGCTTCTGTGCCGTGCCCGTAATCATTATATTATTGAGCGCTTACTTCAAAACTGGTCGTATTGCGGCAAAACAATTCTGCGTGTTTTTTCGCCGATAATCATGCTCATGTTTTACAAAAATAATAAAGCTAAGAGATTTCACGCAATGCGTAGGTTGTGAATTCTGAACAAAGGAGTTCTGGACTCATGTTTTATCCCTCACACAAAAATATGCAATGCAGCAGCGTGCAGCAGCGCTATAATTTTGTTAAAATAAATGCTTTAATTTAATGTATTCTAATTATTTAGATTACCATATGGCCGTTTAATAGCCATGATTTTCCGTTCATTTGGGCATCACTCGGGAACGTGCGTTTGATTTAATGACGAGGAAATGTTAAATGCTTAAAATAAAACCATCTGCCCTTGTTGCATGGAAAAGTGCGCTTTGCTGATTTATGATATAACTCAATCCATGCTGTAGTGCAGAAGTTGAGCTTTAAAAATATCGAAAGCATTTATTAACAAAAGTTTTCACACGTATTTACTAAATCGCTTGAGACATTTACAAGTGTGGTTGCTTTGTTGCTATTATTAGGGGCCTCATATAAGAAATAAACATTCTTATGTTGAACTGCAAATAACTTGTCACTTGCAAAATTAAAAATAAATGTCCCCAACACTATAAAAATGGATAAGCTTTTAGACCAAACACGGAATGTAATGACAAAGCAACCCCTGAGATAAAGCCATATCCAAATTAATATAAGGTTTTGCCTGGGAAAGCCCAGCGATCTTGGCTCGGAGGTTTGTTACAAAACTTCTCGTTTCAAAAATTCTTGCTTTGCTAGGCTTATTGAATGTCTAGAAATTGCTAAAAGGTGAATAAGCTGTGACGGAAAATATAATTCCATAAAAAAATTATGGGGGGAGGGGGCAAAACTAGAGTCCTTGCTAGATCAGAAAATCAAAGTTGGTAATAGATTTTATTTGGCGGCAAAACTTGATTCCTTTTCATTATTGACTAGAGTGCCGGTTGTTATTACAATGGACTGCCCCCCTCCCGCCCTCGAGGGCACTCGTGCATTGAGAAAATCGCCTTTTATCCTTAATTAGCGCTCACACGGATATGCCACATACGTCATCATGAACTGTCAATCATTTACGCTGTATTGAAGCCGTTTGATATTTTGTTTAATTGAGCTGCATTCAAGTCCAAATAAATATTACTGCGTTGTCACAATTTGGCTAGCAGAGCATGAATCTTTAAACAGATGACTGGTTTTCTCTGCCATCTTTTCTGATTTCTGTGAAATATCTTATAATAGTTCAAAAAAAAAAAAAAAAAAAAAAAAAGAAAACAAAAGAAAGGTTTGGGGGAAATGTGCAGTCAATGGCAATTCATGTCGATCAGGCTTGGCCAAGATAGGACGAGGAAAGCAAATTATATGAGACGCCGGCCATGCAACCCATGTCCTGATATAGAGAGAGGTATAACCTAGAATCTCCTTCTCCACTCATGGTATCCTATTCCAACGCCTGCAGAAATAATAATAATGGCAATAATAATAATAATAATAATAATAATAAATTAAGATGAACATTTATAGCGTAGTGGTAAACAGTTATTGATGAAATTTAGAAATGAGATATTGATCATGTAATCAAATCACATTTTAAGCAGTTGGCAGATACACAGTGGATGATAACATAAGATTCCTCGACACGTTCCGAGGAACACTGAAGACCTGTCTGCGTGCTGTTTTTTTTTTTTTTCAAATCGTAAGTCCAGACTTTCTGTGATAAAAGAGCTCCTTTCGACAGTAATAGTGTGCAATTTTCCTAATGCCTCTTGAAACAAAGTCGTAAAGCATAACTGCAAGTACAATTTACTGGCGGAAATTGCATAGGAACAATGATAACAAAGAAAACGTTTATCTCAGATTTCACATGGTTTTTTTTTCTCTCCATAAACCCATACATCACAAAGTAGTCCTGAACTACCAGGTAATATAGTTGTCAAGTGTTTCCTTGACAACGTGTTAGCCTTGTCTTACATGTGTTCAACAAGACCCAACTTCCACCTTATCCCTACTCATAACAACATTATTGTCCTTTTTTGCAGTCGCAGCCCACTGTGATTTCTGCCCACAAACGGGATGATGACATGTCAAGCAGCAACTTTACTTCTGAGGCGAGATTAGGTTTTTATTTAATAACAGTGTCTGGCGAAAGTCCCTGCTCTATTTTATTTAGCAAAAAAGAAAATGTTGAGCATTTTACGTATTTGTTTAACATATTGTTGCTTGTTTGGATTGTGGTAACCTGATCAAGGCTAAAATATCAACACATCACAAATTTCGGCGAATGAGTGAACACATGCAACCACATGGTTCACTTTTGACCCCAAGTTGAACACACATAAATTTACATGATTGTAAATCTCAATACTGGAGCAACACGTATGCTGCCATATATGACAAAACATATGGATAAAATATGAAATAAAGGTACCATATTATCGATCAGTATAAAACTGAAGTATAATGACAGCCAATGCAGCCACATGGTAAACATGTAATAGCCACAGCTTATAAAGGCTTCTGTTATCCCACACCACATTTGTGACGTGTATAGCCATAAAATGCTACTTTTAGCAAGCGTTCAACTCCATATGGTATTGGTATAACGCAATCGATATTCTAAACCAAAACATATGGTGAAATAATGAACCTTTTATTCGTATATGCATAACATATTCATAAGCATACTTGGCAATATGATAAGCACATGTTAACCAGCATATTTCACATTATGTTGACATATAACATTATGGTTATCACAAATTTACAGAGTGGTTATTGCATTATGTCGGTCTAGCAAAATATATGTTGGCCATATGGTCAAATGACACAAACCATATGGTCGAATGACACAAACCTGTATAAAAACATGATAAGCATATGTTTGTTTTATGGTTGTTAGTTTTCAATTTTTTATTACAAAATGATTATAATATACCCTCTACATGATCGTAAAATATGTTACCCTGAAAAGAATTTCAACATATGTTGATAGCACATTAAGAATTGTTTACATTTGTGAGGGCTAAATGGTTTTATTTTACTCAAAGGAGGGCGGAATGGGGAGCTACGAACCGCCAATTCCTATTCCCATCCGATCCGCTTTTTAGTTCAGCCCTGATGCTTTGGTATTTTGCCAATTTTTTTTCCATTATAACTATACTTTAGATTTTTCTTCTTTTTTTTTCGTTACGCGATTTTTTAAATATTAAATCTATTTTTAACTAAAATCCTTTTTTTTTTTTTTGGTTTTGTTCTTTGAAGAACGTGAAAACGGAAAACATAAGAAAGATACCGTACTAGGGTTCTTTTAAAATGTATCTGCTGATTTTGTCCGTGAAGAAAAAAATGCCTTAAATGACAAGTTGGCCGAAGATAATCAAAAGTCTACAGCGGTGGGTCTAATCGAGCTGAAAGCTCAACTCATTAGACTCGACCTAATAACATGGACTTGAAGGGCCAAATGACATGTTTGGGCCAAATTATAGTGCCAGCGATCACGCTCCATATTGAACACAGAGCAAGCTTGTCCCAAATTTTTACTCCACTGTTATGATGATTGGCAACAACAGAGATCTCGTTCTGATGGCGATTCCGGTAGCATACCATTAAAGGACGACCGTTGATCCCAGGATTGACTGTATGTTGAGTATGATGGAGTGACTTGGAGCTCATATCGTTGACAGCGTGTTAACAGTTCTGCCAGGGTCATCTGTCACAATGCTCAGATTTATACAGTCAGTTGTCACAGCAACGTTAAGGTATTGGTTATAAAATTAAATTCTTGGTCGTAATCTGTGGAAAGGTTTTAAATTTATTTCGTGAGTATGCAAATCTTAGAAGTTCTGTTTATTTAAAGAAATATCATGACTTCATAGTCCCAACTTTTGTCATTGGCAGTCTTCGCCAGGAACTAACAATATGACAGACATGTGTTTAGCATATGCTTTACCATATTGTTTTATGTTTACATTTGGCTATGCGACATGTTCACCCACCATGTCTTGAATGAATTAAAACAAAATGTGCTTTTCACATGACTAAATGATAACCTCAAACGAGTGGTACCACCGCAGTTACTATATGTGGTAGCCACATGGTAAATATGAGATTATCATACACTGTTAAAATATGCTATAAACAAGTGTGTTTGTACTTATCGACAAAAATCACATGTTTCGCAATATGGTAACGGATTGTTAACATGTTCACCATGGGATAAAATTATGTCAACATAATGATCACAGTCTCGGTGATGTATTATATAACCACCTGCGCAAGACATGCTTTGCAAAAAAAATGAGTTAACATATATTTGCCACATGATAAACATGTGTGACGAAAAGCCAAATATCACTATGCGGTACGCCATATCGGTAACATGTGTTTGTCACATAGTCATGCATGCTTGGTGACGATTCCTGACAGTACCAGTACATTTATTGGACAATATTCAGCCGGTTTATTCTTTTCACACATTCACCTCATTCATGCTGACATCATGCTCCATCCGGTAACACACAAATCAAGATTTAACGTCGTGTCTTTGTCCGCTCAGTACCATCTCTTCACGCACTCGCTGTGTTCTACATGTAATATTGCTGGCTTTCGTGCAAAGACATTGCCTTGCCAAAGCCATTTATTTTCCTGCTGGACAGGCCAAAATTAATTCCGTTACTACCTAATAGGCTTTCCGTGAAAACGAGCACAGAATTCTAACGCTTTCTTTTCGGATATCTTCGGTACTTGTTTGACTCAGTAGATTTGCTCAAACAGTAAGGTGACGGGCTTTATTGGGACAGATGTTCCCGCGCACAGAACTGTTTCATTTTGGCGGTTTGTGTAATGTCGGGATAGCATGAAACCTATCCTATAAATCCCAAGCTTTCTATAGCAAATACGTTTCATTTAAAGGAATTGAAATAGCCACAAAACCTGAAAAAAATCAGTTATGTATTGCTTAAATACATTTTATTATTGATAAATTTAGTGTAAAATATGCAGAATAAATTTTTAAATTGGTAACCTTGGCTGTTTCTGTTATATGTAAAGGCCGATTGCATTAAACGTCACAGCAACGTCGACTTCAATTTCGAAAGTTTGCAATTAGGCAAAAATAGCGACACGGCTTAAGGTGTTTGGATTCTCATTTTTTATCCAGAGCAATCATAGTTAAATAGCGAAATTGAAACGTTGTTTTGTGTGTGTGTGTGTGTGTGTTTGTGTGTGTGGCGTTTGGGTATTGGTGTATCGAAGTTATACTTTCGCGCAGCTATCTCTTTCTGGTTATTTCGTTTACACAGTTAACTGTGCCGACTTATACTAGGAAATTGTTATGCTCATTAGAAACCAAAGGAAAAGATAGTGATAAAAAAATCGTTAACAGACGCGACTTTTATTTAATTAAGCAAAAAAAACGGACTTGTGGTTTGTTGATACCGAATTCATAAAGTCAACACTACAAAGATAATATTATTTTAGCGTGAAGTGTTAGAACAATGATTTTCTTTGATAAGCTTCTGAAGTGATTGTTTTTTTTTCACAAAGAAGATCTGTAAACGTAATAATTGTTGCATTAAGTAGAGCCATATTCACAAACATACGTTAAGTATTTCTCAATATTCTGACAAAATGACTTAAATAACACTTTCTTACAATAAACATTGTTTTTTAGGTTAGGGTTTTAAGTTTAAGTTTTAACAGCATCACTTTTGATTATTTTGTTAAAAATCCATCTTTATTATATTTCAAAATGAAAACGCTGTAGCTATTGGTAAAGGCGCGATGGAACATTTTGTACAAAATAAATCAAGGATGCCTCAATATAAAAATACCACATACGCAGTACGTAGTTCTGTATTTTTTTCTCTTATTTCATCAGTACCTGTTGTTGTTAAAAACAGCTGACCTCCGAGGAGACCTGTTATGTAAAAAAAACATAGCGGATGGATATTTTAAAAAGTAGTTCCTATCTTTTATGAGTACAATTTTTGCTGAATAACCAGGCGGTCTCCGGAGTAAGCAGGTGTTATGCGCTACAGACCGAACCACTGTAGAGGTTGGCTGTTGGACAACAACGTAGTACTTACGTGTGTTGTGTTTTGCGTAGTAAATAGTAAGCCTAATTTAAACCGTATCTCTATGCAACATGCAAAGGAAAGATATCCTAAAATGCACGTCAGAATGTGTGTATGAAACAAATGTGACAGCTTACTTATTTTTTCTGATAACCGTAGTACAAAGCCTGGGACATCCTGAGCACGAGATAGAGCCCTCCAAATGTCATCTTATGTTTTAGGTGATCAAAGGAACATTTGTACTAGTCTGTGTTTTCTCTCCAATCTAGCTTGTCAAGTAAAGGAGGTGCTCGTGTGATCGAGCTACCCTAGACATACTCGAACGTGCCCACATATGTATTTCATCTCGTTATAGAAGCAATCTATTCTTTTCTCAATCAGCCCAAGTTGTTAAACAATATACATTCTTTAGATGTAGTGTCATTTCCTATGTAAAAAAAGTAGAGGAAAAAACTTTTTATCCAGTCACTCCTGGAACTTATTATTATTATTGTGACTACTATTATTATTATTATCATTATTATTATCATTATTATTATTATTATAATTATTATTATTATTATTATTATTATTATTATTACCATTATTATTATTGTTGTTGCTGCTGCTACCGCTGCTACTATTGTTGTTGTCGTTGTTGTTAAGAGAAAAGAAATCTCTAAAATATCACATCATGTTTCTATTTGTAGAAGCTTTTTCTCTTTGGGAATTTCTTGAACAGCAAATCTGTTAAGGCTACAAATGTAATTACTGCCATAATTACTGTCGTTCAAAGTGCCTATGTGTTGAAATACGTGTCGCCGTCTCAGAGAAATGCAATGGCTCATAAAACTTGCTTTCGTTAGGCGCTTTCATGCACTTCCGCCGGAAGTAGTTTAATGTGTTCACTTCCGTAACCCCCAAGGATGCCCTCTAACGGCGCTGGCTTCTATTGTGACTTGTACTGAATGCAGAATCATAATGCAGTATTTCAGCCAGAAGCACTTGTGAAGGAAAAGCGGATTACTTTATAAAATGAAGACATTTCTTTGGACAGGGACATTCGAACCTATTTCCTAATGGGGTGGGAGTGGGGGGGAGGGCCACGAAAGACAAGGTGCCCAACAAGAGCTTGTTCGATAAGATGATAATTCACCGAGAGTGATACAGTGAACGGAGCTCTTTTGCTTCCGCTTTGTTATAAAACTTTACCCAGTGGGTGAAGGGGCGGGGGGGGGGGGGGGGGGTTGGACTTGACACCATGTATTCCAAAGCGTGTCCAGGAAAAAGCGGGGAGAAAATGGTGAAATTTTTAGGTCAGACGGAGTGTCAATTTCGTTAAAAGGGGGGATTTAGTACTCTTCCTTACCAACAAAAAGGGATTCTTTGGGAAATGCACTCCTCATTTGGTAAGAAAAGGGGTATTTTCCATATAGTGACTTTTCCATATATGTCGAGACGTCTTTTCATGCCTATTTTTATCACTCACTAATACGTTGAGCGGGTTTTGAAGTATATATATATATTTATGCAAGATTACGAATGTATGCACAAATCACTAGTTTTTCATAACTTTACGTAGACTCCGTTCGAAACTCATTGTTCACGTTTATGTTTCGTTATCATCGACTTTTTGGGCTACAATTTTCATGAAGGGAATCGAACCGGTCTGTATTGTAGGATCCGAGGAGGTATAAAATGTTTATGGTCCGATGTCTATGTTAACCTAAATACAGAAAGAGTCTGGCCTTTGACGCTTCGCATTTCGAATTTTTAACAAATTTCTCGTCATATGCTCCTTGGTTCCTGGGGGTGACTCCTGGATAAGAGTTCGATAAGACCGAGCTCTAGAAAACTACCTTGTTTTGGAGGGGAACAGAAATAATCATCAAAAAGCACACCTCGTATTCTCTACACAGGACTTCGTGATTGTAACACTATATTAATACCCTATTTGGCAATATGCCGATATAATAGCACAATTTCAGTCTTCAGAAAACTGACTGGTTGTTACATAGTTTGCTGGTTTTCTGATTGGATAAATATTCTTCTTGTTTTTCTAGTCCTTGTGATTGATTTTTCATGCTTTTATTTTGTAGTTTTGCCTCTATATGTAGGCGTATGTCTTATCAATCCTTAACCCAGACATGTTATCAGTTTACTGCTTCAAGATGATTTTACTGAACGCCATGTGAAGGACCACTTTTGACATGACCACTGTTGACATGGCCAAATGTTGTCCGGTAAGATCAAGTGAAGTCACCGTTTTTACTTGTATCCAGGCTGCAATAGATCTTACTTGAATTCGCCAGCCCTCTTCGCATCATAATCTGCAAACGCACCCAATGAGTTTGCTTTGGTGTGACACAGACGTCTAAAAATAGATATTGCCAAGTCACAGAGTATATGACAAAATGACTGAAATAAACACATGAATTTTTTCACTCAGAGCGCATACCAAATCAATACATTATGTTTTTTGTCCACGGTGAGTCCAACACATAGTAGAAACCGAAATGGAAAATTTTCTTGTGACTCTAGAAATACAAAAAAAAAACAAACGAAAACGCATACTTTAATTTGGCCCATTTGTGGGTTAAATTTTAATGCAGGCGAAAGTCAAGTTTAGCACTGTTAACTTTATTTCCCAATATCCAATCAGAATCCAGTGATGCACAAAAAACACGTACATATCGACCCCTTCTTTCTTGGTCTATGTTCTGGTGGTGCAGAGGAGATTTAAAATAGATTTCTCACTGCCCATTTTGCATGGGATTTGCAGCGAAAGACATTTGCTTAAATTTTACAGACTGCATTCCGAGCTCATACACGTTCGAAATGATGCCAATGCAACGGAGAATTTTTAAAGCACCTTTTTTCTATTTGGAAGATGCAAGAAGCGGATTTTTACCACCCTTTCCACCCCCCTTAACACCCCCCCCCCCTCCCAGCCCGCAGTGGTCCCGGAAAAGCAGAATTGATTACATCTTATGTTATCGATAACATGTTATCCTGTATACGACCATATATGGTGACCATATGGCATTATATTTAACATACATCGACCACATGTTGTCTATGGCAAAAAAATGGTTTAATATAGAAAACATATCTTCACCATTTGTTTACCGCATGCTAAGTACAACATACCTCAAAGATGCATTAACCATTTGGTTCAACACACTGTAACCAAAAAATGATCATGTATTGTATTAGTTATACTTTATGCACATTTTTCACATACTGTTTCAGAAAAACTACATCTCCTATTAAACAATCTGGTTCTAGTGCTTCAAACAAATGTAACCACATAAGGTAACATGTGTTAACGATATATAGTAAATATATATTTACATGTAAACATGTACTAATAATTTAGTGAATATATGCCAAATATGTGCTTTACCATGTTTGGCGAAGATTTCTGATTTACATAAATAAATATTTGCATTTCGAAACGGCTCTTGGCAATATTCTGACGCTGTATTAACCCCATCACTGTATTTCGCTGTTCCTGATTTAATGGCGACGAGCAATTGACCATAATACCATTTCGAAAAAAAACGTACCAAGTGAACAAGATGAAATGGTAATGGGACATACTCTTTGAGCGCTCCTCCCCTCCGCCCCCCCCCCGCCCCCCCCCCCCCACTCCTTCCCTGAAGTCTGTTGCATTCTAAAAGAAGGCTGACTGAACCCGTTAAGAAAGAGGGAACACTTCAAGAAACTTCTATGAAATAACGAAACAGTGGCTAGACGATAAAAGAAATGTTCTGTAATGTTCAAATTTTGCTTGGAGCATTTCCCTTCTCCTGAACACATGATAACAAGTGTTTCTTTCGTAGTTGATATAAGATACATTAATACGAAAACAAGGAGTTAGTGATGTTGATTTAGCTTGATATAATAGTCGATCCAGACGAAGCTTTGATTCCACGGCATACTGATGTCGCCCGATCATAAACAAGCCATGAAAGGCAGGTATATCAAACCCTATCACACTTTTATCACTGTACTTTTTTCTATGATGTCAGTGCCACCAGACCTGTCACTGTTTTATGTTTGAGTGTGTTGTAACAAATACCCGCAGCAGTCTGCTGTTTAGTTAAGCTGTTAAGCTATCTCTAATCCCCTGTTTACATTTCTTTCTGTTTCTTATTTAAAGCTCTGAAAGTTTGTTTTACTGATTTAGCCATGTAGCATTATTTTTACTGGTTCCCTTTCTCGATCATAAAGGGTCTTCTGAGGTTGGTCACTGGTCTTTATTCTCCTGTCTAGCTGTACCTTTTCCTTTTCCTTCAAGTGCCTGTATTTTGCCGTTGTACTTCATTTGCTTCATTACCTACATGTTCTAGAACCATCCCACAAAGCGTAAAGTCACACAAAACTAACAATTTACTACATATACGTGACAATAGACAACAGTCTGATAGAATATATATAAGTTAAAATAAATAACTATGCTTGTTAATATGTTAGAACAAAATTACAAATTTAGCCCATTGATTAATGGTTCTGAACCGATTACATATTCGCAATCGGGTTTCCCGTTTGCCGATGGGAAACCCAATTACAAATTTGTAATCGGTCCAGAACTGACATCAAATACATGCCTCCTTCACATTTGTAAATGGGACTGAACCAACAACAAGAATGTATTAGTTGAACTACAACCAACGCCAGCGGTCACCGGTTTTTGAAACACTGGTGCAGTGGCCATTCCAAAGTGAGACAGAACTGCTACAGATTTGGCCCTGCCTCATAACTGCGGTCCATGGTGATAGGATCAAACGCATACTGTGATGTCAAACCATGGTATCCTTCAGAGCAGGTATCACTCGGGGCATCTGATGCCGCTCGATAGAGTATTACATCCCGACACCACCAAGACTGTGACGCGAAAAGAGAACTTACGCAATTCCTTCGTGAAAAAGTCTTGCAAATGCAAAGAATCACGTCCAGCAAGTGTCCCAGCCGACAAAACAACATTGAATGCTCAACTCACTGTCATGATGTTATTGCAAATGAGTCGTGTAGGAGTACCAGAGAAATTCGAGATGAAGCGAGATGCAATGGCTGGCTCAGTGACGCAGTGAGCGCGGCAAGCGAGGTGCTAAAAAGGGAACACCGAAGAAATGATGGACTTCAGGACACGCCTCTCCAGCAAAATCTGTCATGGGAAGTGCCCACTGCACAATTCGTGCAATTCTTGTACGCCAACAGAACCCGCAGGCTCTTCATTGTCAGGTGGTTCTGCTTGCGTGGTGTTCCTATCCCGCGGTTCCCCGACATCTGCACTTTCGAAAGATCTGAGATACTATACAATTAAGTTTCCTCAACTGGGCATCGTCGAGGTGATTAAGGTTTGCGATTTAAATATCTCCCAATAGAGCAAACAGAAATGACCGGGGAACATAATTTAACGGTGGAAGCTAGCCCAGATGGACAGAGGCAAGCCTAGTCTATCGCTCCTCCCCGAGTGAGTTGTGTGCCAAATATACTGTCATACTGGAAATGGTCAATCATCACTCACCCCAATGGAGCCAACGAGGAAATAGTGGGAATACCAACTCAGCTTTACCTCGGTGTACTAATTTCTAGCACTTCCTAAAAGTGCATTAGAAATGACATAATGTGAAAGAGTCGAAACCGTATATAAAATCAGCGAGTGAAAATTATTCTTAAGTATAAATTCCATTGCTAGTTGTAAGTGTGAAGCAACTAAAGCATACTTCTTCTGAACTATCTATGATTGTATTATCTAAATACTGGATGAAGTCATCTTTTGTTACTAATACTTGAATATTTTGTAACCATAACTATATAGCTGCAAACGCATTCGTAGCAACATTTAATGAGTAATTACTTTCTACAAGCCAATATTTTGCTACTTGATAATTTAATCATTCGCAGATTGTTTCAAAATGAAACATAATTCATTACTGCAATAATAAATTTTTCACTTTATTTATTTAATATATGATCGGTTGCTATACTGCAGCATTGATTACAACGAATGTATAATTAGATTGGCATTAGAAAAATATTGCATTTTATCTGACTTTTTGGAGGCCGTTTTGATTTGTAAGATCAAATTGAATACATATTATGTGAATGAAACTTTATAAATATCTGTGTTTGTTATTTGAATGCTATTATGTAACAGTATTATTTATTACTCAGCAGTATATGTCTAGTGCTTTTTTAGTGTAGTTTAAAGTTAGAAACTCAATGTTTGCATTATGATCTATATGTACCGCTCTGCTTCGGCTACTGCCAAAAGAGCGTTATCCATTAATAATAATAATAATAATAATATTATATTCGAATAGTTTTTTCATTTTAGAAGTCAGGCCCTTTATACTTCATTCTCCAGATTCACTGGTGCTCATAAATGTTCATTCCACAGCAACTTGTGGTACATTAGAACACATGTAGTACATGGGTTAATAATCATTGGTACTCTCAAAGTAAAATTTCCCTCAAATTGTTCAACAGCTACATAAAATTACTCACAGCTACTTAACATTAAAATGCTAAAATGGCTTAAAAGAAACAAGCGATTTTGGTTGAAACATTAATTTTGTCACATTGATAACCAATAAAACAGAACTGTTGTTTTGCATAATATGCTGACTATGGCATGGATCAAATTCATACTACTTTACACATAGATGAACTAGAGACAATCCACGACATGTATAAAATGTAATAGTGTTTCAATGATATACACCTGTATCAAAAGATATACACATAATTCTGTTATTGTGCAAATTCTATATGTAATAATTTAAAGTTATCAATGAAACAAGAAGATATATTTACAGATAATTAGACAATATTCTGTCAAAAATAACAAAAATAAATAAACGAATGAAATTTTTAACTTTGTATTAGTTAATATAACTTTTAAATAATTTGGCTCCGAGGCTCACTTGGCATTGCTTGATTATTGTATGCTTATTACAACAAGTAGCTATCCGTTTCAGAATCAAGGAAATACAATGGATTCATAAAATAGGTACATTGTGTTGCAGTACAGATCCGCAGCATTTATTACAACAAACAAATTATTAGAAGAATAGTTACTTGAATATATAGGTATTTGCTTCAATAAAGAATTTATAATAATCCGATCGGAGATCGAAAGTGTCAGAGATAGCGCCACACGTAAGTATCAGGCAAGTGTTAGACATAGGATTGCACGCAAGTATCACACTCGGATACTTATCACAGATTAAGTACAGAGTTGTAGAAAGCACGGCATACCACCCAAAACGAAAAGTGCACATACCCAAATGAATCTGATTTGTTTGCAAAGGCTATCAGAACAGGAGAAAAAATATTGTTCATGTTATCTAACTTAGGAAAAAGTAGACATTCAAAAAAGAAAGAACTAGACGCCGATTCCACAGACCGTAAGTTCTCCATACTATGCCGATTCTTCATTTAATATTAGATAGCAGGTAGTTCACCAGCTAGAGTTTGCAGATATGTATTCCCTTTGCCGAGTTGTTTGAAGCTTTCGCGATCGGTGCGTATTTTGTAAGCAATAAAAAGTGAGCTGTTCTATATATTTCTGATAAACAAATTACAACTTTAAAATATATGAAGAACAGATTGTGCCTCATTGTAATGTGTTGACATGGCTTTCCAGTGACAAGTTTAATAATTATGTGGCGATTCCGTAAGCACAGTTCTAATTTTCTGCTGCCCAAACATTGCGCGTGCTAATGACCAATTCTCATGTTAAAACTTTTGCGTATTGCATTTTTTATTTACAATTAAACAAAATTTTACCTTTATCTTGGATGATAATGAAAAGCAGATATATTTTCTAACATATACGTATTTACACACACACACAGATATATATATATATATATATATATATATATATATATATATATATATATATATATATATATATATATATATATATATATATATATATATATATATATATATATATATATATTGCAATTCCAACTCATTTTTGAAAATAGACGAAAACAGATTTTGTGTTGCAGGAATGTTTATGACTTATGCAAAGAATAATTTGCAATTTCAGCAAACTGACAAATTTTCGAGCTCCTAAATCAGGAAGTTTATAATGTTCCAAAAAAATATCAAGCACTTCATAAAGCTCCTGACTGAATCAGGAAGTATAAAAAATTCCTAATTTGACGAGTTGTCTCTAACACACACACACACTCAGATATAAAAATTTTTGTTCGTTTTTATTTATTGGAACATATTGTGCTTAACCTTTAAGGGTTTTTGCACGTTTTTTGTGTTGAAGAACAGTAATATGCAATAACCTTCATTGGTTTATGCAAATACTACACAAGCCAAGTTAAGAACATTAGAATAGATTCCTTGCCATCTTCACCCTCCTTAAATTGACATGTTCTTCACTGCAGTAGATAAAAATCCAATTTAAGGCGTGCAAAATGTCAGAATTGTCTCGCGCCTGTCAGAGGAAGCATTAACGCTGTTTCTTCCCAGATAACACGTATAGAAGAGATAACTTTCTGAATGCTTTGGTCTCTGCTAAGTGCCGTAGTGAATGAGATATCTAGTTCCTCCTCTGTTATAATAACGTACGAAACATATGCTTAATCAAAACATTAGAGGTACTTTCTTCTACGATAATTAAAAGGTTTGCTACTACATACCAGAGTCAAGACATGGCTAAAGTAATTCTTGTCAATAAGTAACAGAATGCGGCGGTAACACTCATTTACAACGATAAGACCATGACCGTCTTTAAAGCATCTTCTCCGGTTTCTAAACAACACAATAAAATGTAACAGTAAGAAAGTACTAGCCAATAAATCTACTAGCATTATTCCAATATCAGATATGGAAGTGCTATCGTTTATTGGTTATATGTTGTCTGATATGAAATTGCAGATGTTTATCTTACTGGCATATCACAGAATGGAAATACCACAGGTAAAAACTGTGAAAATTATCACTTAAACTGACTTTCTGAATTGAGTTGAGCATTGAGTTGAGCACCTAACTGAATTGAACATTCATGCGCTTTGTAGCTAAAAACCGTGCAAAGAAACTTCCAAACCAAAGCAGTTTATCAGATATTCCTATTTGTCATTAAATATTTTATAGGCTAATAAACAACCCCTGTGACAAGCATCGACATTTGTAACCGCCGCTATAATAACATTTTGTATTGACAAAACCTTTACTTTTGCTGTTTGGTTGTTTTCTAATAGCTTACACGTCGTATGTATGTGACCTATTGGTTAGGTTATGGATATCCGTTATTTCGATTGCATTAATATTTTGATAAAGCAACTCTAGGGAAAAAGACTAATGACAGGAATTTTTAGCAGCAACTACAATACAGTCTGCTTACCAGTTATTTCCATTCGTTGATTGTGTGTATCCATAAATTATCCAAGGAACCACTTAAGCTCACCCAGATAGCTTTCATTATGGCTTTTCATGGGTTACAGACATGGTTTTATATAGTATAAGAAATCCATGGGACTTAGCTAATTTGTCCGGTTTAGTCCGGTGTTCGGTATATCAAGGATCCCTCAAATTCCACACTTCAACACAATACCATCACAATATTTTAGCGGGACAGCGAAATTATGCATTTCACACTTTAATTTTTTCAAATTAAAAACTGACGTGAAGCATGACTTGTTTTGAAGGGTTGAAAATTTTAGCAGAAAGAATTACAGCCAACATCCCCACCAGATTTTGCCATACTCTAAGAAAACACTTCCATGCAATCTATGCACAGATTTACCACCCTCCCAATGGAACTTAATATCTTGTAGAAAATATTTACGCCCTAAAATGCAGTTTATTGTTTGATGGAGAACTTCTCATAAATTTACTTAACTTGTCAGCAACTGTGAGCACTTTCGGTGCTGTTTTTTTACCTACTCAGCCGAGATCCAAAACAATGGCTAAAGCTCTTGTCAAGGAGCCAACCACTCCCCTAACACACATCCAGTTAGAATTTCACATAATGAATGAAATCTAAATCTTTTTCGAAAGTTATCAATTAACCATTAGATGAAACGTTTTTGGAATATTTCTGCAGTAGAGTCCGAAATGTGCTGCAGTATGACTCTTACCGATACCCCAAAAACAATTGGGTTATACGATGTATGCATGCTGCTCCCACTGAAAACAACAGCAATTAATGCATGTTCAAGTACACAAATACCATGGTCTTATCTAAAGCGTACGGTATATTAGGATTCTTTATACGGTAAAGCTTACGTTTGGTACCACGTCGTATTTCTGGTGTTTCGGATATCCAGGTGTCCGGATTATTGAGGTTTCTTTGAGGAACTATAAACATTTTCAAAAATACGTATCACCAAACTGCAATTATTTTACGACTCTTTGATCCTACATAAGTAACGAAGAAATACTCGATAGAGATATTCTTATACAATACAGAAAAACTTAGACAAAAGTGTGGCTTTTTTGTAATTTGGGTCCAAAACGCCAGGAACTCAGTAGTCTGCAATAGCTCGATTTCAATCTTTCTATCGTTTATTAACAAAAGAGTAATCCCTTGGGCAAAATGCTTCCTGTCGCATAAACTCAGACTCCCACATTACTTAAGTACCATAGATACATTCTGACTTACAACTGCGAAACTTAATTTGCATTTTTAAACTAATCGGTGTCTATTCTACTAGTTTTTTTATAAAGTGCTTTGAAATTCTGCATCTGAACATAATTCTTACTGTGATAATGAAACCTGCCACTGCAATACAGAACATTCGACTCGGGCATAGCCTCTAATATCATGATTAGTGGTATAACATCTTTGTCGTTGACACACGACAGAGACACACAGAAACAGATTAAGACTTAAAACCACAACAAAATTTTATCCAGTATCTCAGCGCACTACTTTCCATGCAATAACCACATGGCAGTTTCGCCAAAAAAGTCCAGCGTTGGTAACTTCTATAGGGCCATTCCTCTAGTGTGTCCCTTCCATGACATACCATCTGCCTTGTTCCATCAATCACAACCAGCTAACAACAAGACGTGCCAGTATCCACTGAGACTTACTTGCGTTTCGTCTTTGAGAGTTTGTGATGTGTCAGTGCAAATTGCTAATACTTAATGAATGACTAAAACATTTCTGGTACATGATCAATCTCAAATTATAAACCCTGTCAAAATAAAAAATAAATACAAAACCATAGATAAAAAATCGAAACTAATAAAGAATTATTAAAGAAAGGTACTATGCAGCAAAATCTGCCTACACTTAAGAAATCGTGTTTATTTTACAATATGGACAAGAAATGTGCAACATCAAAGTTGCAGCTTGTAAAACATTGGTCCCAAAGCTTACTATGCCAGATAAAATGAATGGAGCGCTTAAGTGAAATTGAGGATTATGAAGATTGCGCGATCTCATAATCTAATTTACCTTTTCCCCCATGACAAGTAATAAGTCAAAAGTGTCGCGACTGTGCATAATTTTCTTCACTTTGGACAAGTATCCGTCGAAGTGGATAGGCAATATTGTGCTAGACGACTTTTCCCTGACCAAATTAAAGCAGGGAATCTCACACCCATCTTTCAAATTACGCTGAGTATGTGGCATTCGTAATCACATTAAAGCTGAGGGCTAGAAGAATTATCCGGCGATACTAGTACTCCGTGGAGCAAATCTTGTAGAAACGCTTTGAAATTAAATTATAGCAAGTGTTGCACCAATGTTCGTCATGTAATACATGGAGATCAGGCTGTATAAGGTCACATTACTTTTGTTCTGACTGATTCAAGTGAAAAGCGCTCGACGACAGAAAATAAAAGAACGAGTTAGAACATTTCGCTTACAGTCATGCTGATATAAAATGATTCTTCTGGGAGTGTTCTTAAGCGTAATATTAATTATTTGCTAAGCTTCGGCTAAATGTTTTTTGTAAGTGCTATGTTCACACAGAAACATTAGTGAAACAGTATTACTGCAAGTATCTTTATTGGTGTAAACTTAAGGTTTTATACGACTTGCCGGTTTGTTTGCACACGAACATTTTTTTGACCAAAAAAGGAACTTAATGGCAAGTTAATACAATGGGTGGAAATCATTTCCCCCAGTGGTCTCTAGTCTTTAAAACTTGTGAACCGACGAAAAATCTTGTAGCCTCCTGAATATATATTCATCTTGCCTTCATCAGTTTGAAGTTTACTCTGCCAGCATTTAAAATTTGTGGTTGCGACAATTTATTTCAATCACTGGTGTGATATTAAGCGATTTACCAAGAGGTAGGTTTTGAAGATATCGTATTGTTGGGCAAAAAATTATACAAAGAAGAACAGAAACAAGATGAGGGCGAGAATTGCAAATGCGAGGCAGATACTTTCACATGTTTCCTTTTAAAATATAATCTGCGAACAGCAAATAACTATTCTTACTAAATATTTTATGCAAGAAGTAATCAACTGATAAAGCACAAACAACGTAAGATATACACTAAGTTCTGTACAAAACGAGCAAAGCACCAAAAACACCTCAAATTTATATACTTATGGGTGAAAGCTTCTTGCTTTTTTTGCATTCCATCTCTGCGAATGCATATATTTATTCAACATAGCTTACTCGAACAGTTAAATTGATTTTTTTTGCATTTCTGCTCATTTTCAAGGCAACCAGCTCTTAATGAACTCCTGCGTTTTATGTTGGTAAACTTATGCATCTTTTACCAAATAATCTTTTACTATATGTTTCAATTTTTTAAAAACTTCAAAAAGAAACAAAATTTAGAATCACCTAGACAATCTAAGCACAAACTGGTATATATAACTGAATTAAATAAATAATTATAATTATTTATTTAATTCAGTTATATATATAAATTCGTAGAGTAAAATTCTGTGATGAAAGCAATGTCGTTACTAGCAGCAATTGTATTGCTTTAATCTGTAGACTTTCGAAAGTTATAATGATTTAGACTTTTCAGTTGACTTTTCCAGTTTTTTATTTTAATTTATTTGATGGAGTATGGCAGTAAAGTAGCCCATTCTGAGAAAAAATCAGTCAGATATTACAACGACTTCATTGAAACTGGGTATGTTTAAATTATTGCCAATACGTGAAGCGCGTTAAATATTCTTTTAGTACAGTTTAATCTTTATTTTTCGGGAGTTTTAAGATTATTTTAGTAGAGTTGAGCTATTAACTTTATAAGTAAATAGAAATATTCTTGTGACCGAAACCAATTTAAATTTAATCCTATGTTTAACCTACAATTCTTGTCCAGAAAATTTCCCATTTACGTATATGTTCTCTTCGTTATTAAATTTGATTGTTAATCAAATTTGAAATTATTAATACCTAAGTAAACTGTGCAGATTCATTTGTAACTTTTTCTTCCTTTTTTCTGCAATTCCAGCTTGCAAACACAGTTTGTAAATGGGTATGCTTTGCTCAAAATTCTAGCTATTCATTTCCCTTTTTGTTTCTTTTTTTGTCTCTCAGGCTTCAAAAAAACTCCTCCTACGCTATTTGACGTAGGGCGATGAAATTTGGCACAGAAACTGAGGGTAGTGAGGTGTCGTAAAATCCGTTATTTTTTCACCTTGACTTTCAAAGTCAAGTATTTTTGACCTCAAAGTGGTTTCCAGAAAATTCCTCCTGCAGGGTATGATGTAGAAAGACTTCATTTAGCAGAGACATAGAGAGTAATGGGTTCACGCGAAATCTTGGATTTTCAACATCAAGGTAAAATTGAGGTCAAAATGTTTATGCATCACGAAAATTGGCTTGAAATAGCACTCAAGTCCTTGTTTCAACACGTGTAAGGTGTCAGTAGGCAGTAACATCGTGGACTGAATCTCGACATTCAGGGTCAAGGTAAAGGTAATGTGACCTTTGTATATCGTAATCCGTTAGAGAAAGATTATCCATTACCTCGAAAACGGTTAGTGTTAGGACGATTTTAAACTAATTTTTGAACCTTTGGGCCTAAGCAACCCTACATAGAGGTACCTCTAGGTATCTTGACTTTCTGGGTCATTTCAAGGTCACGAAAACACTTAGAGATAGAATGATTCTGAGCTTATTTTCGACCCTTCGGTACTAAAAGACGTAATATGATAGGTACTTTGACCTTCTCTGTCATGGTCAAGGTCAAAAACCGGAAGTTGACCATTATCTCGAAAACGATTAGAGATAAAACGCTTTTGAGCTTACTTGCGATCCTTTGGGCCTAAAAGATGTAATATGAGAGGTACCTCGGTGACCTTCACCTCCTCCGTCATGGTCAAGGCCAAAAACCGGAAGCTGATCATTATATCGAAAACGGTTAGAAAACTGAATTTGATTATTTGTGTCTAAAAGAGGTTACATTCTATTTATTTTAATGACCTCGTTCAAGATAATAATCCAGAAGTTGATAATTATGTGGAAGCAGTGAAAGATTTGTCTTTTACCAGATATATTGTGTCTCTGGCCTTCGGCCATTGCAAGTAGGTGCCATTTCGCTACGTGTAGCGAAATTCGATGTAGTTAAAAATATTAATCATCTGAAATTCCAGTGCTTTATTTCTATTCATTATTTGCAAACTGGATTGCCTGATTTATTTTATCTGGCAACGACCACCTTTCGGGCTTTCTCGTTTCCAGTTCAAAATATCTTGGGTTATATATAAGTCCTAGTTTTTTGTTTCTTTTGAACAGCACAATACATCTTAAAACATGTGCTTGCAAAAGTTTTATTTATTTTGTGCACATAAGTAAGGGGTTTCATTTAATCTTTATTTTTAAGTTTTCAACAAGCCCAAGTCAGACGTGGGGTCAGCGACAAAAATGTGTTACAACATGATATTATTCATAGCAATTTATATGCAGATACCAAAATTATAGTGATGAAATATTTAAATCAACAATTAAATTGTTTTATTCAATATCTGACAGTTGCCAAATAAGTTTTCGACTAAACTACAGAGTGTCTCGCTTACTATTTAATTAAGTATGTAATCGGTTGGCATTTTTCTCGGCACTTTGTTGTTGTAGTTTAGTTTCTCTTTCTTCAAAAGCTATGTTCCGCACATTTTTTAAAATATATTAATGTTTACCTACATATATCATACTTTCTATCTGTTCCATTGTCACACACTTCAGAAACTGATGCAGAGCAAAAGAATTAAAGTGTGATTCCCTCAGGATCAGATATTTCACCAAATAAACCGTATTGCCGTATGACCCCTTTTGTTTATTGACAACTAGACATATTCAGACATAATATCTGATGAAAAATAAAAGTGTATTTCTTGTTTGCTCTGCACAACAGTATGTGATTAAAACTGAATTTTGAAGGCAGAAAGACCAGAAAAAATTCTTAAACATTTTCATATTTGATTGAAGCGCCTTAGATTTAAATTAAGAGCAGGTAACTGTTTAATTTATATAATTGTGGATATTTCTTACATACTGGTAATTCTTTCCGGCTTCAATTACCAGCGCATTTATAAAAGAGCTTAAAGTAATTCACGCAGATATTCTGGAGCTGTGCCCTGAATAATCCAAAATGTTAATTGTAACTGATAACCAATGTAGCGATTTTAAAGTGAGGATGACGTGGTCATATTTTCTGTTGCACCTCACCAAGCGAGCGGCGATGTTTGTATCCGGTGTGATGACTGATGGCGCATGTAGGAAAACCATATAGTATTGCGTTGCCGTAGTCCATCTCGAGGATATCAGTGCATGTGCTAGCTTCTCACAGGAGTCCCGTGAGATATATGGCCGTCTGGAGCGAATGTTCCTGATATGATAAAGGCAAGTCTTACAGCGCTGCGATTTTTCCTTTTCTAGTGTTTCTATCAAATTGTAAATTTTGTAATCCTCGGGACCCATTGGAGAACCTTGGGCGCACCGAAAAAAACAGATCTGGTCGGATAGTGCGTCTTCTATAATAGCCGGATTGAGAGTTGCTTTCTTAATAAGCAGTTTAACCAGTGCTTGTATTAATGTAGTTGGAAAATATTCATCCTTCAGTGATAACTTTACGATATCATTTATGGTGTGTAGTGAGTGAAATAGGCACCTCTTCAGAAGACACGTTGATATGGGGTCCAGAGCCCAGGAAGCATTACTTGTCTTGGCAAAAGTTTTTGAAATTTCATCCTCCGTGTAGATCATGAAAGACGATAATTTTTTTTTCACATGTTGGTTCTGAATTTGGAATGTATGCACCACAGTTTTCGTTCAGTTTTTTTCGAATTTTTGCAGTTTTACTTGATAAGAAGTTAAGCGTCTCTGCCAAATCTTCTTTGTATGAATGTTCAGACAAAACGGTTTTACTTTTGCTTTTAAGCAACTTATTTAGCCTCTTAAAAAGCTGTTTTGGTCAAATCCACAATCAATGATTTGTTGCGAACAGTATGATTGTTTTATTTTCAGAATGGTGATCATAAATTTAAGTCTAGCTTATCGACGGTTGTCATTTTCTGGAGTTCTGAATTTTAGCATGGCCCTTTCCGCCTTTCTTTTTTTTCTCCCTTAGCTATTGCGATATCGTTCGAAAACCAGGGAACTTTGGATCAGGTGGTGATTACCGTTTCTTTTTTGTGCATGTTTATCCAAAATATTACACAGAGAAGAATTGTATCTTTCTAGGAGGATGGTCGCTCTGTCGCCAGGTCGTGACAAAATATTTGCATTGTCGACATTATGGCAAAATAAGTCAATATCAATATCTTTAATTTTCTGTATGTAACACGTTTTTGTTCAAATTGTAATTTTTTTATTCTGAAATATCCATGTACGGCATAGTGATCCCTGATGAGATCAGTGATAGCGCACGTCGAAAGCAGTTCAACATCGGCTCTAATAATAATACAGTCCAGAACGTGACCTTTTATATGTGTCGCACAGGGAATATGTTGCTTAAGATTTATCAACGATGGCAAGGAAGAAATTTTTTGTTTTCGGGTTGGCGTGACACGTCCATGTGATTACTAAGGTCACCCAGAATAATATTTTCCTGGAGTTAAAACAACACTTTCTAAAAAGTCTGTAAACTCGGTATGAAAATCTTTCAATTTCATCCTGTTTGAGATTGAGGGTGAAAGTCGATAGACTGTATAAAAAGTAATCTGTTCTCCCCGAATTTTTGACTGAGTGGCGATATATTCAAAAGATAAATACTTTCTGAAGGCGGATGTCAGCGGATATTTTTTTCAATATTCTAAAATTATGTCCAGGGTGTGTGGCTGCTCGTTTATCCGCCATGCTCTTGAATCTCTTGATTTCACTATGCCTTGCTGAATGACAATTTGAATAGATGTGGACAGACCCCTAAATTTGCTTCCAATAGCGGACAGTTCGTCCTTGGTGTAGATTATGCTTCCTGGAATTCCAGTATTAATACATATAATGAATAGCAATCCAACAGATAAAACATTCTCTTGTACCACATGTACATAGGAGATCAAGGGTGTACTATCCAAATATGACAGTTTTTATTTATTCCAGTCAATATCCGTCACCATTTTTCCTAATGATGTCTATTTCACTGTTTCCTTCGTTTCTTAAAGTTTAAAATGTTATAAAATTCACTTGCGTACAGTTAGTATGTCCTTGGGTTTTTTATGTTATGAAATTTATTTTATTGAACACAGCCTTTGCTGCCAACACGGCGGCTTTTCATGATAGAATTTTGTATTTCATATGCTTATTGCCTTACTGCATTTCCTTGACTTTCTGGTCAATTTCAGTTATAGTTTAGAATGTTTGAAGATAATGTATAATAAAGGTTAATGTGCTCTCAAAACAAAGGCTAGTGTAAACGTGGTCAGAGACCATTAACTACCGTGGTGTATGGTCTTTGATTTGGTATAAAGAATACAAAAAGTGGAAATTGTTCTGTACACCACTGATGTGAGTATAGCTGTTTCTTGCAAATGTAAACTTCCGGGTTAAAGCTGTCAACAATGACTGATTTTGATGTTGATGTCGTGAAAGACTTTATATTATCACGCGGTGGAAAAATTAAAAACAATGATCTCGTTTCACACTTTAAGACAGTGCTGAATGATCCACGGCAGAAAGGTAGCAGCAAGTTGAAATTGGAGAACCTACATTATCGCCCATGGTGTTTGCGTGTACCAGTGATATCATAGTCCTAGATGACTCTTGCAGTCTTCGTATGACAGCAAGAGTCATAGTTCCTACAATAGGAAATCTCATTGATGTCAATTTTCAAATCTCGGCGCACGACTGGGGCCAACGGCGTTATTTTAGAAAGGGTGCATCACATAAATGGCCCAATTATAAATTATGGCGCACAAGACTTATGGTCAGATAACAATTTTTTACTGAGAAAAATATGTGTTTTCTTGAGATCAGGATATCGAATCCCTCATTATCGCCCACAACGACAGTGAATCCACAGTTGCAAAACCACGCTTTACTCTAGTTTGAGTTTCGCTGAGGTCGAAAATAATGCGCCAGGATACTTTTCAGTGTGCTTTTAACGAAAAAGCCTGCCAGTTCGAGCCTCGCTGTCCTTGAACGTGCGCTAAAAGATTCACAGCCTCAAAAATTGAGATCAATGGCCATTTCTATTGAAGGAACTGTGACCCTTTCTGTCATAGGAAGATAGAAAGGGTCCGCTGGGACTAGTGATATCACTGAATCAAGTGATTGTTTTAAATCATTCATTGACTCAAACATGTACCACCCGAATGAAACATCATGTAAGCAATCGGAGTTCCTGAGCGAAACTTATAAATGTTTACAAAAAATGGACCCAAAGTTATCAGCATACTCAAAACAAAATCGGTCAAGCACAGCATCGTGCAAATCATTGACCCAAACCCAATAGTAATAGTAAGATGACATTACATGTTGTGCCCAGAGCTGGTATGATTTAAGTCAGTTGATTTAAATCAACATAAAAAAATCGATCGGCCACAGTATTGGCCAAAACGGTCAAATTACAGAAAATTCACAATGTGCTCCTACTTGACGCTTCTTCATCAGTCGTATAGCATGGAGCACTGATTGATAAGTGTTTAGCATTGTCTACTGCGAACCAAGAGGTGTGTTCAAGCCCTCTCTAGGCGTACTTTTTTAGGCCCCAACCCTTCGGATTGGGGCCTATAGGTTTGGGGTGTCCGTCCGTCTGTCCGTCATCGCTTTATACCCCTATGAATTTGGGGGGCGGTCGGGGCCTGCGTGTGTTTCACAAATACTTACTTGTTGTTGTCTCTTTATAGGTTTTGCAGGAAATATGAAGAAAATAAGAAACCAGATATTTAGATTACCGATAAATCGAATGTCACATAAAGTAAAGCTTATTCATTATTTCATCACTTTAAGTTGCAAACTACAAATTTTCTTGCCTTCGAAATAGGAAAATATGAAGAAAAAATGAAAATAGGAATAAATTTTAAAAAATTCAAAGTTCTGTAGGCTGTTCAGTCAAATAACGATTCAATTTTGCAGTATTTTTATTTCCTTTCGCCAAAAGGTAAGCATTCACATTGTTCAAATTAATTTCAACCTTTGATGCAGAAATAAAGCATTATCGATTTATCTGACATTCGAATTATTGGTAGCCTAGTCCGGAATAGCTTACCAAAAATATGTCGTTTCCTATTTGCTTAAGAACACTTATTTTAAATAATACGGTGTTATTTATAATGATGCATTTCACAGAAGCATCTATAGGCCCATGATATATTAATTCTTGTTTATGGTTCAGAAGAGTAAGTTGTCGCTTGCCAAGCAAGAGATCGTGAGTCCTAGTATCGCTCTCGGCGTACTTTTTCATTGTCTCCCTTCATAGGTTTTGCAAACCATATTTATATCTGTGTAGGCAGAATCCTATTCTTTCCTTTTTCCGCTCCTTCCCTGATCCCAGGTAGATCTTCAGTGGAGTTGTATATCTTTGTTATCGGTTTGGCCAAACTGGCCGCATAAAGTGATAGCTTTAAAAGAAACACAAACCTTGCTGTTCGTGCCACAGATCTAGTCCGTTTTGTTTTGAGAGCAATGTATCCCATTGAGGTCTTCCACACGAATCTAATTATTTTCAAAATTGGTAAGTTTTTCCTTTTACCTTTGTAACATCATTTTTTAAGGCGAGGCAAAATGATCACGGACATTCTTGTTCCACCTTGGAAGTAAGCCCTCAATCTTGCATCTGTGACATTTTCAGGTATTGTTTTCTCTCCTAGAAAGATTTAAAGGGTTCGGCCATTAAATCTGGTGTTATCGTTCACAGCATACTATATACTTTCATCATAAACGAGTCCATTACTTGAGTTTGGCGAGTTTCATTAAAACTGAAAAAAGTGTGCCATGGTTTTTCTCAGTTTGCACTCTCAAGTAACAGGTGTGCTTGTTTAAACTTCGTTGCCCTGAAGCCTGCAGCTGAAGCTCTGGCCTGTAGATTTAACCATCTTAATTATTGAGCCTGGAACCCTTTCTGTGCCAAGAAGACAGAAAGGGTCAACTGGGACTAGTGTCTAGATTCCTCAAAATAAGTAAGCACGAATGTATAGCAATAATAAAATAGTACCGGTACTATGAAGTTCATAAAATGCAGTGGTTGAATATACCAAGTTTGCAGTGGAGTCACATTGCTTGCAATAATCTGATAATAAGCGAAATCAAACTTTGATTGTTCTGAATAAAATGTGTATTGAGTTCTGCGTATTGACTGAAAATCAACCTGTTACAATTATGATCCAGAATTCCACCATTCAGTCAAGTTTTTAGGTGTTTTGGGTGAGTCATCTTATAATCTCGTGATCTACTTTGCCGCAACAAGGCATAAACCGCATTCTGCGTTGAGTATTCCGAATAGAAAACCATTTCCATATCGCTGGGCAACATGCCTCGCTTTCCCCGGAGCCATAATGTTATCCTGAATCAAATGGTTTCACAAACAGACCGCAACAAGGCATAAACCGCATTCTGCGTTGAGTATTTCGAATAGAAAACCATTTCCATATCGCTGGGCAACATGCCTCGCTTTCCCCGGAGCCATAATGTTATCCTGAATCAAATGGTTTTTACAAACAGACCAGAAACACTTGATGCATTTAATTGCACTGAATTTTGAATTTTAGAGAATATTCAAATTGTATCCTATTAACCAACATGCTGATCAACCAATTTCATCTTTATTATTGTTGCCTCGGCGGGTTGCGTACAAGGTTTTGGTTTTATATTCTATGTATGGACTAAGAGACATTTGTTTGTGTTAATGACTCCAAACATTTAATAATGCCTTGTTTTTTTTCAGATACCAACCGAGCAAAGTTTAAATCCATTGTAAACACTATCGCAATTGTGAAACTTGATACGGTAAGTTATATGGTTACATATATTTGAAAGACAAAGTGCATCCTTAACACCAATTGAAGAATGAATTTACAAATTGTGAATGATTTGAATTTTGTTATTCCGACACCATTTGTTATTAGTGATATATCCTAACCATCTTTCATTCAACCATTTTAAAGCCTGATCCTGATGGGGATGTGCGGCAAGTGTCAAAGTTTTACTAATAAGCCCCGAACTGGGGCTTTAGGCCCTGGAGGCGGAATATAGGTTTGGATGTTGTCTGTCTGTCCAACCTTGGCGGGCCGTTAGTCCCACCCTGATACTCCGTTTCCTATGATATTTGGTGTAAAAACTACCTGTTATAATAGATAGATCACGCTATTTTTATCTTGACTTTAACCCAGTTTCAAGGTGACAATGGCAGCTATCTTGGTCTTTCAATTGGGCACTATGCTGCCTACGATTGCTTGCTTTTACAAGAGTTTCCTTCACCGCGACTAGATTTCCATCGTCATCATCAGTTGAGAACCATGCTTCTTTGTCCATTTCCTCTCTTTCCTCTCAGGGCGGCCTCTGCGTGGGCGGACTAGGAAGGAGGCAACCTGTCCCAGCCCTTCTCACTTGATTTCTGACGACCGCAACACAATATCTGGTCTTTAATTTGTGTGTAAGATTGAAACTTTCAACTTTCCCCGTAGATCTGCCTTCATTCACTTGTGAATCCCGCGTCTTCGCCAAGGCACCAAAATGCCCACTTGCTGTACTTCGAAACTTGACCAGGCTTGAAAATGCAAATATTCTTCATTGCCTTCTTAGTTACAGCCTGTTATATACACGTTGAGATATCACGTTCCCTGGCTTTGTACAATCTATAGGTTGTTAACATACCAATCACATTGTTTTGCTGCGATTTGAAGCCCGCCTTTTCTTACCTGAAGCCCGAGTTACTTATTCTTTTTCTTACATTAAAGCGCTTGGCCGTTGACTCTGACAGCCTCTGGCATGCTGTGACATTCAGTCCCTTTCATCCTTGTTTCACACCTTCCAGAGGTTCTTTGTATCATAATCTACTCATCTTCAATCGACGCATCAACCCCTTATGGTGATAATGAATTTGAATTTTGTACCACTGTTTCTGATGTATCTTGAAGTGAGAAGTGAATAGTGAACGGTAGTCGCGGCACCTTAGACTTAATAATATAAACCCTGCTGTAGGCAATCAAGGCGGGACTCGCTGAAAAATCCCTCTGTTAAAAAAATCAAGGCGGGAATTGCTATAGAATCCTGCTCTGGACAATACAGGAGGAATCGCTATATAATCCCGCTGTAGACAATCAAGGCGGACCTCGCTATATAATCCCGCTGTAGACAATCAAGGCGGACCTCGCTATATAATCCCGCTGTAGACAATCAAGGCGAAGCTTGTTATATAATCCCGCTGTAGACAGTCAAGGCGGGACTTCCTGTATAATCTTGTTGTAGACAATCAAATCAGGACTCGCTATATTATCGCTCTGTAGACAATCAAGGTGGGGCTTGCTATATTGTCGCTCTGTAGACAATCAAGGCGGAGCTTGCTACATAATCCTGCTGTAGACAATCAAGGCGGGTCTCGCTATATAATCCTGCTGTAGACTCGCTATATAATCCTGCTGTACACAATCAAGGCTGCTAAAAAGTGAAAAGAAGGCAGATTTTGAATGAAAAGTGGGGTCTTTCTCGCCGCGCATCCCCATCCACGTCATTTCCTGTCCGGGCTATTGATACTTAGTGACGGTAGGGTGTGACAAGTCTTGACATTGGTACTTACAGACGGGAGAGAAAGTACTTGTACTGAAGAAAAAGTACCGAGATGACGCGCCTTCGGAAACCTTTCCACAGCGGGATGAAACACCCAAAAAGGTTTCCTCACATTACGATAATAATAATGGCTAATTAATAAACGATAATTTATTGTATAGAAAACTCACTACAGGATAAAGAACAACTGATACTTCTACTGGTACATTATTTGTACATTTCTCAAGTGAACAATGTCGGAATTCGCATTTCCCGGGTGTTAAGTGTGATATGAATGGAATGTTTTAGCATTTCGTCATTTTAGCAAATCGTTGGTTCCACTTCAAAAGAATATTTAAAGGAAGTGCGTCTCAAAAAGTCACATGGTCAGTCATTTACTTATCTTACTGGGGATTAAGCGCTTAATTTGGCAGCCATGTGTGTGGGTGTGTGTGTGTTTTTTTTTATAAATTTTTGTTTCTCAGCTTGAAGCACCCAAAGCCAAACTGAAAGCAGCGTTTGTGCCTCGCAAACCAAGCGAAGATATTACTGACGAGCAAGAGGCGAAAGGGGCGGAGCCTTTGTCTGACGTCAGCGCAGCGGAGTCATCACTTCTTGCCGAAATACAGGTGCTGTTTAAGAGACTCTAATTCCACAAAAAATATGCCCGTTTTTTTTTTGTGTGCTGTCTTTTACGTTATCACGAAAGCAGGCATGTCCGGATGAGGGAGGTGTCCTGCGTACCGTATTCAGACTTGAGACCTCTAAAAAAATTTTCCGTTACCTTCCTTGCGACCTAGCTTGTCGCCCTAAAATTTATCAAGAGTTAATCGACCGATTATTTAATTTAAAATATTCAAATTTCTAAGTTAGCTTTTGACGGAGGATATGTGCTGATCGGGTTATCTCGGGTTATATATGTGCTGATCGGGTTATCTCGGGTGATATGACTGTCGATCTATAAACATGTCGACTTGACACTTCCACGCCCGTAGAAAAACTGTTTAGACCTTCTCTTATTGCAGTGTTTTTTCTGTTAGATAATATGTAAGTTGTGCAATCGAAACTGAAAACAATTATTAGTCCCCCGCCAGGGGACTATAGTTTTCGGGTTTGTCTGTCCGTCTGTCCGTCTGCCTGTCGACATCTTTTTTGTTAACACACTCAAGCCTACATTTTTCCACCGATTGTTAAGATATTGTATCTATGGGTAGTACTGGAACGAACAAGGATCGGTATTGTAAATGAGCCCTATCGGCCCAACGACATTGGCCCAGCTGAACTTCACAAATTTTCCCAATCCTTACTCAGTTGAATGAGTTTAACACACTCAAGCCTACAATTTTGGATCGATTGTTGAAATCTTTTAGAAATAGAAAGTATTGGAACCAACAAAGGTCGGTGTTGTCAGTGAGCCCTGTCGGCCCAAGGACATCGGCCCAGCTGAACTTCAGAAATTTTCACAACCCTTACATACTGGGATGAGTTTGTTAACACACTCAAGCCTACATTTTTTCTGCATCAGTTGAAAAGGTAACTTTACAGTGAGTAGTTTTGGAACCAACAAGTTTGGTATTGTAAATGAGCCATGTCGGCCCAAGGACTTTGACCCAGTTGAACTTCACAAATTTTCCCAATCCTTACTCATTTGAATGAGTTTGTTAACACACTCAAGCCTACATTTCTGGATCGATTGTTGAAATCTTTTAGATATAGGAAGTATTGGAACCAACAAAGGTCGGTATTGTAAATAAGCCCTGTCGGCCCAAGGACATTGGCCCAGCTGAACTTCAGAAATTTTCACAACCCTTACATACCGGAGTGAGGTTGTTAACACACTCAAGCCTACATTTTTTGAAACAATTGGCAAAATGTTATACACATAGGTAGTATGGGTGGTAACAAGAATTGGTAGTGTAAATGAGCCATGTTGGCCCAAGGACATTGGTCCAGCTGGAATTTTAAAATTCACGAATATGATACGAAGGGTTGTAGTCCAACCTAACACAATCAAAAACTGGGATTGTATGCCGGCGGGGGACATAGTCAGTTTCACTGACCCACTTGTTTTAATAGATGCACAATTTAACTTTCAAGATAAATGCTTTAGTGTTATATTGTGTAGTGCTGAGTGCCTATAACATGTGGGGTTAATCCACAGAAAGAATTAAGTGAAGCAGGGTTGAAGGACGAATCCTGCACGGACGAAGGGGCGGTTCGGGCGGACGAATCACCAACGAGCGAAGACGTGTTTGTTGACGCCGTTTCACAACATTCCAGTCCATCGCTGAGTACTTACGAAGACACTTCCCAGTCTTACCCGAGTAAAGACACAACTGATCCTAAGACTGAAACCATATCGCAAGAAACAACAGCTATAGAAGCTGAACAGGCACAGGATAAACCCGATGCCACAGCGGAAATCCAGACACCAGTCAATGAACCTGCAGAAACCCACAAAGAACCAGATTTGCCTTCGCCTTCGGAGGCTGCCGGTGAAACAACTTCAGTACCGCCAAAGGAACCTACTCCACCGACAAGTAACGAGACCACCGAACACCCTGTACCACAAGAGCGTGCACCGTTGGCAAAAGATTCCAGGTTTTAATTTTAGTGTTTATTTGGAATTCCTAAAACCTGGAACTGGATGATTTGTACGTTTTATGGGCAGGGGCAAAATATTATTTTGAGAATCTGAATAAAAAAGTCGAGAAACTTAAGTAGAGGCCGAATTGTTGATCCCGATCAAATTATGTATATTTAATCAAGGCAGTGGGAAAAAAGGTGGATTATCAAACTGATCCTTCCATGTTCAAAACGTTCAGATCGCCCCCTTATGAAGTACAGCCAATCTACCAGTCGAGATCGATTGGCAATTAAGATATTTTTGGGCCAAATGTGACGTTAGTGTTTGCAATTTACAGAAAACTGGAAAGAAAGTCTTTAACTGCTAAATTATGTATTTTACAGAGATTTGGATACAGAAAGATCGACGTCATCGCTTAGCTCTGTGTCCAGTAGAGAACCATCCATAGAGAAGAAGATAGAGGGCCCTAGTCTGGAAACGCCAGCCAGGGTGAAGATTACATCAGACAGTTCATTATGATTTACTGCGAATTTTACTGTATGATCCAATGGACTGTAAATGAAGGCTTTTTTGTAATGATTTAAGGCAGTTTCTTTGGTGTTGTAATTGTGAGTATTCATTTAGCAGATGGTAAGACCCTGTGTTATGTATAGAATGTTAAAACGTTGCATCACAAGTTAAGATGCATTGATATGTGGAGGTTTTTTACCAATTCAGAGCGGTTTTAATTTGAACAAGACAAAAGTAAATGAAAGCATTCTCTAACGAAAGAAATCACGTGGATGGTGATAATTTAACGTATGAGCTAAATAATTTTCAGGCTCAAAGTAGTGAATCTTTGGGACCAAAAGAACCACCGATTAGCGTGAAGGACCGCGCGAAACACCTGAATAAAATAACGTCACAAGTTGATCTACAGGGTGTTCAGAGGGCTCCCGATAAACTACTGAAGGTAAACGTTCCATAGAATTCATATTGAAGGAATTAGTTATGAGACGCACTGTATTAAAACGAAGTAAATTGTTTTAGAAAGTGCAGAGTAAACTGTTTCGTTCTTGGTGTTACGACAAAAAGGCATTGTAAAAGTAAACGTATTTCTGCAATAGATACAAAAATACAATTCTCAAAAGAGCATTTGTTCTTGTTCCAGAGAGGAGAAGGGCGAGAAGGAAGTGAGGAGTCGGATATAATCAGCGTAAGAATTTCGTTTCTGAGCAGCAGTAGGGACTATTTTTCTACCAATTGCTTGTTACATTATGATGTGCGTACTCTGTGACTTTGTAAGGCAAATAACTTCGCCAGCACATAACCGAGTCGTCGTTCCCAACGATGCCTCAAGTATTCCACAGAAAGTAATGCGGAATGTGCCCCCTTCCCTGTGAACTGTTCTTCGGTAAAAAAAAATCGTAGAATCCCCTCAAAGGAGACTATTAGAATTTGCAGTATTCACATCTCACTGCCCTTTAGACTGGATTACCATGCAGAAATTGAAATTTTTGTTAACAAAGACAAGTTGGATAATTTCACAAAAGTAAGCAAAAATTTGTTCGTAAAAGAATTATGTTTCCCATCTAAAGGGGAAACAACTTGTTTTTATACCAACTGTATGTGTGTGTGTGTGTGTGTCACTGTGTAGATAGTGTGTGCGTCTATTGTAGACACCTGATTTTGTTAACACGATAACTCTCGAACATTACGTCGGATCATCTTCAAACTTGGTGGGGTTATACCTTAGGTTAGTCCTCCGGTTCGGTTGTACTTGACGTGTATCGGACAACGCATGACGTCATAAGACGTCAAAAACGTGACAGTTGCGTCAGTACTGTAACTGCGTAACGAAACGTCGGATTAGCTTCAAACTTGTATCGTATCGCGGTGTATCGGACAACGCATGACGTCATAAGACGTAGTAGTGATTTTATTTATCGTGAATATATTTTGCTTTTCATAACAGTGTGCTCATTTTTTAATAATAAATGTCCCGGAATTGTCTTTAAATATTTAAAACGTCACAGAAACTACAATTAAGTATTAATATTTAAAATAATAGTCAGTATGCATATTATTTCACTTCACCGAACTTACATTTAAGTTAACGTTTATCTTATAACAATCACGAAATGGAGAATTGGTTATGTAGCCGCCACCTGCCAGACCCGGATAAAAAAGATAATGGTAAAACCTGCTTGCAGCAGCCACCTTCAAGACTGAGATAAAAAAGCGTGCACTGAAAAAAAGACCTGTTTGTAGTTCCCACCTCCTGGACCCGGGTAAGAGAAACACAGTTAAACTTGTTTTAGCGACCACCTTCAGGAATCGGATAAAAAAGACGAACAGTAAAATCTGTGTATCGTAACCCGGATAAAAAAAAAGAGTTACAGTAAAACTTCTGTAGTGACCTCCTTCCAGACTTGGATTAAAAAGAGGCAGAGTATATATAAAGTCCTAGTTTATAATGACCACGTTACAAATTGCTTAATTTGTGTATCCAGACGTATATAGAAGTTAAGGATTCAAATACCAACGAGTCAGGTTACGTAGCTCCCCCCGCCCCTCCCCCAAATCCCCAGAAATGGGATTAAGGTATGCTGTAACCCGACTTCTGGGTACATCATATATATTTATATAACGTAAAAATTCTGAAATAGTAGAAAGTTTCCAAAATAGAACTTTGTAAACGGAAGGTAAGCGGTGGAAAAGGACTGGGGTGGGGGAGGCGGGGTGTCAGGAGAACTGTATGGTATTGTTTGCAATGGCTGGCAGATAAAAGTGTTTGGCATGTTCTGGTGCAATGATGTTAGTGTGCACTGGCCGCTCTAGTGTGTATTGTTTCTTTGCCTTTGCATTTGCATTGTAGAAATCTCTTTGTGATACGTTTGTGTCGCAAACTACCCAGCGGAGAAAAAGACATGTTTGCTTTTGTTTATCTACAGCTCAACCAAACAGAACGAGAATGGATGATCCACGCGGCAAAGAGTGACTACCAGGCGCTCAATAAACTGCTCAATAAGAACCCATATCTTGCTAGGCGAAAAGTGAGCATTTCTTCATATCACCACCAACCCCTACCTCCGCCGTCCCCTCCCCCCCCCCCTCCCCTCCACGCCTCTGACCATTGTTTTTCGCCAGTTTCGATATTTCTAACAACTGTTCATGTATGATTTTGCTATGAAGCGAATGTCCTTAAGCTGTACTTTCTAACAACTAGAGTAATGTCATGGACAGTACTCAGCCCGTGTATTCCCGTCGTCTTCATGGATTAATAAGTAAACTGACTCGTAAACTTCATCTACCCACTTTCATCTATCCACAGCCTCTTTTTAGAGTCCATAGTTTAACGCTGTCTTTCGCACAGCAATGTGTTTCTATTGGAGACCTTAGTATTTCGCACAGCTCAAAATGAAATCGTTTGTCCCAACAAGTTCGAGGTGATCGAATTCTACTGTATTTCATGGAAAACCAGAAAAATGCCAGAAGCATTTCGGGCCACCGGAATGTCAAAGGCATCTAATTTTCCTGTAAAGTAGTTGAAATATTTCTATTTTTGGGGGTGAAAGCCATACATAGATTCAGACCAAAAGCATGAATCGTGAAGGAAGGCCAGATCATAAACAATATAACAGTGCCGTTTTTTCTCTGTCTCTCTCTCTCTTTTTTTTTTTTTTTCTTCACCTTCTGCACCGTCTTTAGCGTCCTGTGTGGTTCATAGCTTCTTATAAAGCTTGTCATAGCGATATTATAAATCAACATTTTTACTTTGAAATTCTTAATAATTCGTCTCCTTGAATCCTTTGTCCTAACATCATGAGTTCCAATCAGGTCTGTACATTTCACAAAAGAAAACACATATTTATGTCATTTTGATTTTCTTTGTACAGCATTTTGTTCCTTGAATTATACTAGTAAACGGTAAATTAGTTTGGAAGAAAAAAAAATGAAGAAAAAAGAAAAAGAAGTAAGACAACTTCAAAGCTAAATTCTCTAAAAAATAATTTGTTTTACAAGTAATTACCGTACTAATTGGTTACTTTGTAATATCTGTGGTTCTGGTAAAGATAGATAAAAAACGTACTTTTTTTGGTCTGAATAGATCCCACGTCTAATAGCTATTTATGTTGTCATGTGTCAAATTTTATTACAATACCGAAGATAACGGGCAATTTTAATAGTAATTTTAATGTGAGAATGACTGTTTAATCATAGATTACAGTTCCAAGCTATCATTAATAGAACATGAAAAAATATATGTGTATATTTGTAAAAATGACATATTTTTAACGAGGGGAATTTTCAACTAAGCAAGTCATGTCTTGATGTAAATACATTAGAGTAAAAAAAAAATCAGTCCAATATCTCACGTGACATATGACATATTTTGGCATATCTAAATTACACTTTTGCTCCAAGGAAAACCTGTAATTTTGGACATGTGAATAAAATCAAGATCAAAGCTATAATGCATATGTGTGATATAACTGTTAGGCAATGGCAGAAAGAAATCCTGCCTAGATAATTAAAAGTGTGTGTCGAAAATACTGTCATAATTAACAACTTGTCTTTTGCGCTTGACACATAATGCCATTTTCTCTTGTTAATGCATAATTATATGTAATATGGTTCGGTGCCTCCCACCCAGATATCTCAAACAATTAGTTTCTGTTATTCACCGTTATAAATTACGGGCTGTTGTTTTGAATGGAGAAGTCCAAAAAGAAACGGCTTTTTTTTTCTTTCTTTCTTTTTTTTCTGGCTTTTACTACATTCAAAAACCAGAGACTGGTCGCAAAATGTTTATTTTTCTTTGTGTGAGGATGATTGCATTTTTATGTGTGTATTGAATTAAGTTCATTTTTTTGTGCATTTCAACAGAAGAAAGGTTTAAATTTAATCCACATGCGAAGCGCCAGTAGCCTGAAATCAGATAATTGAACTCCGAGCTTAGGCACCTGACATGATAATTCTATTCTCACTGCACTAGCAGTTAATTTGCCTTAAAGCGACGATGACTTGTCAGTCTAAATTGAAACGCTGTAGCGAATAAACTCGGGACAGTCGAGCTCGTAGCATGCACGGGGAGTCGATTATTTGGCCATTTCCATTGTTGAGAGGGTTATTAACATAATGCATAATAATTTGCCCAGGCAATTTTGGACACAAAAGGCCTTTTGACTAATGCAAGACATTAGTGCCATTGTTGTCATTTCGCGCGAAATCATAAAAAAGCATCCGTGTTTTACGAAGAGGATTAATAGGATTTAAACATAGTGCATATCGTAAATCGGCTTAATGTTCATATAGAAAAAAATCCGTGGAACAATGCAGCGAACGCTTGCTGAACAATTTCACCCAGTATTTTTTTTATAATAATTCCAGTTTTTTCGCCATTTGTGGGCAATTATGGGGAACGAATTTGAGTTGCTGTTGTAAATTTCAAATTTAACAGCACTTAGAAAATTAAATATTAAAACTCCAGTTATAAAATAATAGCCAGTCATCCATAAAAAAATGCCCACAGCTTTGCTTTCAGACCATTCACTACAAAATAATGTTTCTCCCTGGTACTTCGGGACTTGTTCTCGTGACTTTGAATGCTTTGTCAGTTAGTACCATGAATAAGTACTTAGCCGGAATACTATTTACTACCACGGGATTTAGGGGTACACTGCCAGGAATTTCATAAGCTTCACTCTGACGCAAGCGGGACGGGTGTACTCTGACGTCAGATCATATACAAGAGCGCCGTGTTGTGCCCTAGAGCAGGCCATTATTGAATTTATTGAGAAAAAAATATAGTAAGTCGAAAAGTCATGTGTTATCTTTATTGCTGTTTGTCATGGCATTAGCCGAAACTGGAACATCACGAGCCTGAAATAGGAGGATCACTTAATAAGCTGTATGCATGCCATGTAAATTAGCAGACTGCTGTCGACTCGTCTGCGCGATAAGCTATGTATATTAGATCAAACCTATACGCCCAGTAGTCTGTGATAAGCGTAATAGGAGCATGACTGATTAGGGGATGGTTTAAAAGCCCTCTTTTCGTGTACCTCGAGTGGGCGATATTATGATGTCTGGCATACATAGACTGTAATAGAGACAATAATTCAGCGACATACAATAGTTTGTTTGACTAATGCATAATAGGGTAGTGGATCGTTGCGAGCGCCGAGATGTGGCGTTATCTATCAGATACATGGTCTTTATACGCATGTAAATCAAACCCTCCCACCCTCCCTCCACGCCCCCCCCCCACTCTCCGCGCTCTCCCACACGATAGCGAACTCTTAGCCTGGCGATCACATTACGGCTACCGTTCATAGTATATAACCTTCGGTGATTGTTTGCGGCGACTTCTTTATCCGTGTGGAGAATAAAAACATTGGGAAGATTCACTGCCTAATGGTTCGCCAAGCACTTTAGATGATTATCATAGCTCCGCATTCATGTACCACCGAATCTTCTTTCACAAATACCAATCATATATCATCGACCCCTCTTTGCAAATGTGGTCTTTACAGCCTAGTTAATATGCTTGTTTCTTTAAGTTAACCGTATTAAATGATGTGATCTTGATACCAACAAGTAGTATCGGGTTTCTTTAAAGTATATGCTATAAATTCGCCATTGCATAGCTTGAAACATAGGTTTTGACAAATTTGCACGCTGACTCCCCTAGTCTTGTGATTGTCTGTCGATAAGCGAAAATGTCATTTGCTAGGCTCCAACATATGTATTGCAATGTTGCCTCGTTTGTTTATGTGTCGCCTCATGATGCATGGGAGCGGGGCTATTGGCAAGGCAGATAGCGGGTCGTTTGTGAAGTCAGCCCGTCTCTCAACAAAGATGATTTGTTCCGATAAGTCGCAGACATTGTGAAGTTGTCAACATCACAGAAGGATCCGTTCCTCTAATTCCATAGCGAGATTTTTGATGTTTGCCCCCCTCCCCCACCCTCCCCCATCCTCCTCCACCCTCCTGCCTCCTCCACAAGTTAAGATTTATATGTCGTTATTTTATTCGAACTGGAATTGTGTTTTAACGTTGTGATTTAAGATGCATTAAAGCTTTGTAAATTCAACAGTTCCGGTAAAAGCAATAACGTAAAAACGGCAAAATGTCTCTATCTCTATAAGCCGATCATTCTTGCAGGTGTTTCTTTGAATTGCTTTATTTCGCACCGTGTAAATTATATAGAAGATTTACTGTAGCGGTTAAATATAATAGCAGATAGTAAATTCTTACATAATATGTCGTTAATGTTTTTTGTTTTGTTTTGTTTTGCTTTTTTTTTTTTTTTTGATAGTGAGTGTGTTGATACACATGGGGCTGAGCTGCATTGCTGACTTAACTTTTAATAAATGAATCCGGGACAGAAGGGCCCTGGACAAAAGGGCCTTGGACATAAGGGCCTTTCCCAAAAAGGCCTTTTCCAAAAGGGCCTTTCCCAAAACGGCCCTAAATGAAAAGTTGGACAAAAGGGCCTTCAGATTTTTTTTGGATATGGTTCTCAAAATTATTTTTATTTTTTTTCTTAACGTACATGAAGACATCGAGACAAATTTTTGGCTGTTCCTAATTATTCTGTTTTATATCCATTGCTGTTGGTCACAGTTCAAGTAAAGACCCCAAATTCAGAACTCCTTATATATCGGCAAGACACTGACACACCAGCATCATCCGGATAAGCGCGTATGTTTAAACAGCACAGTAAAGGGAAACGAAACAAAGGACAGAGATTATCTTTTGTGGCACAATGACTCCGAAATCTGGCATCTCAAGACAGTGATGGGAAGTTATTGAAAGAGTCTTTGCAATGAGTAAACATCAAGTCAGTGATTGGTACAAACAGGGATTATGCTGTGGCACAGAGCTTCGGAAATCTCAACGGAGTGATGGGGAGTAATTGAAACAAAACATCAAGGCAGTTAACTGTAAAACACAATGAAGTTTGTTTTTTGACTTTGACATATTTTATTTAATAATTAAAACTCAAAATCCTAGAAAAAATTCTCAAGGCCTTTTTGTCCAACTTTTCATTTAGGGCCATTTTGGGAAAGGCCTTTTCGGGAAAGGCCGTTTTGGGAAAGGGCCTTATGTCCAAGGCCCTTTTGTCCAAGGCCCTTCTGTCTGGATACCTTAATAAATATATATAACAGTGGGTTTTCCAATAAAGTTAAATAGTTTTGCGCATGTAATTATGGCATATACGGAGCTCGCCAATTCTCGTGCCTTATGCCCAGTTCATATTCCATTAAAAAGCCATTTTTTTAATTTACCATTGAAACAATGAAAAAAGTTGTCGATATGTGGATTGTTATTTTGGTCTGATATTCCGATATTTAGGGTGCTTATTCAAAGATTTTTAGTTCTTGCAAAATTACCCACACAGTTCTAACTTTGAATTGATACAGGCTCACCTTGACCTTCATGACGTAGGTCATTAGGGATCAACTACTTTCTCGCGAAGTTTTGCAGATGGGAAGCTGCATGAACATTTATAAATGTTATAAATAAACATTTATAGACGTGTTGTCTGTCATACGGTTTTTGTTTCGTTTTAATAGAGAGCTTGCGCGGAAAGTTTGCTTCACAATGACATCAGTTGCTGTGTAGAATAAAAAAAAAACAACAACAAATGTTTACGTCTCATGGTCTGTCAGTCGTAGTGATCGATAAGTGAAGTAAGAAGTAGAAGTAACCGTTCCACATAAACTCTCTAGTGTCGGAGTTTTTCATGGCAAACGCTTCAGACGTTTGATTGACAAGTTCCGGCAACGATGCTCAGTGTGCATCGACTTTACTCGCGTATCGTGGTCGGGGAGTGTCCGGGTAAAAGCCGTGATTAAACTTTTTGACTTGAAATACATTCAAGACTGTTTTTATTTGTATGGTATTCTAATCGCCTTATATTGTCTTTATGTTACAGGATTTCACATCCGTAAGTAGATTTTTTTTCATACATAAAAAATTGTGAATTTAATATATAAATGTTCACATCTTGTGTTTACTTTTCCTACAAAGTAACTGCAAGAGACTCTCTTGTCACGTGACTTTGTAGGCGTGAGTGGGAGTTAAGCTGATTATTACTGTAGTTAATTTTGTACCATTATTGAAACACCGAACCGCTTGGAATGGGGTGGTTTTTAGGCCTTACCTTAGTGGCGAACAAGTCATACGGCTTTGCATTGACAAAAAAAATCCGACCGAGGGATTTAATGAGGGTTTTTATTGGTGTTTTAGCCATTGGTGGAGTTTAAATTTCTTGAATTAATAATTATAGCACCAACTTGATGTAATGGTCATATATAATAAACAAGAGCTTGCGTGACGGTGATCGGCACTGTTTATGCCTTGTGCTTGTGTAACTCATTGGTGGTTGTATTATTCTTATATTTTTGGATGTTCAAAATGAAGAGATAAGAATCACAATTAATTATGGCTTATTACAAAAAAAAATGAGTAGAAATGGAGCCCGGAATTTTTGATTCGAAGTTTTTGCGATGTAACAATAAAAATAGTTGCACATTTCACTGTGTAACTCTCAACTCTTAACAATATTAAAAAGAGAAAAAACCGATGAATGAAAAAAAAAATAACTAGTTTTGACCATTCTTTTAATCCCTTTTTATTTTCTTGTAAATGTATTTTTAAATGTGGAACCGTTCATTATGCATTGGTTTACCGACTGCCTCATCTCCTTTGCTTGTTACTCCTGCTGACCTATTTAACCACGTGGTATGACCTCTTAACCTACGCGGCATGCGGTGAATAGGGGGTAAGTGTATTTATGCGCTGTTTATTCGCACTGTTTATTCTTCACAAAGTATCATATATATTTTTAAACAAGTTGTAGGCTGAAGAAGGATTATATTTGTAGTGTTTATTTGCATGTCCTCGGTGTCAAAAGTCAATTCTTTTGTTGTTAAAATGAATATTACGAAAGTATCATTTTACAAAGAAAGAATGTAGCAATTATCTGCAAGCCTGGCGGGCTCAGGGAAAGTTGTCTTTTCCCATTCAAACTTGATTTTGTTTGTTTTTTGCCTTCCTATTTAACTCATTTCACATTATTAGCTGCCCCTAAAGCATGCTTTAGTAATTAACAGCTTGTAATAATTTATTATACGTGTCAAAGAATGCATACGCTTTCGCTGAATCTCAGCCTATATTTTAAAAAAGAGATGTTTTGTAAATATGTACATTACACATAATTTGATACGACGTAATATAGAACCACTACGCGGTGGTTATAGTGTAGTAAATAAACAGCCTAATAGAGCAAAGACCAGGCTTTTCAATTGATATATTACTTGTGTCTACATGTCCTTAAGAACGGATAACCTTGCAGACATTTGCTATAGAACTATAAATAAACAAAACTGATTATTCATAAAAATAGTGTCAATTTTATATTTCTGGGTTGTCTTTCTAAACCCGAGGCAGTTGTATTATATTTCTAAGTATTGTGAAACAAGCATTGGTTTCTCCTGTTTGTGTGTCGTATTTAGAAGTGTGTTTTGCCGATAGCCATTGCAAGAGACATGTTTTTTTTTTTTTTCGTTTTTCCTGTCTTGCTCTGTCTTTCCTTCTCTCCGTCGGTTTCTTACACCCCACATGCGGGGGTAAGGACTTAGCCTCGGTGGGGGGCTATTAACGGGAGCTGTGATTGAGTGGCAGGCTCACAACTTTATCTCAATAATTAGTACATATCCATCAATACGTGAATAGATATGTGCTAACCATAAACATACAACGGCTTGGGTTTCACTGGGTACAAGTTAGTGCTACTCATCCATGGTGGTAGTCAAACAAGAACTTCAATTTCCAGTTGATTGTTCTGTCTTTTGTTCGTCCTCCACAAGGATGTTTCAGCGCCTCGGGCCAGAGCCGCCCCGCGCCAGAACCGCCCTACCACCGAGCTGACATGAGCTTGTCTCACAAAACGCTATCAAATGTAACGCGAGGAATTTGAATATTGTTAACATGTAATCCACACCTTTGCTGTTCGGGGCCAGAATTCGTGCAGTATATTTTTTCTTTGAGTACAGACATTTTTGGGCTTCGTTTAATATTAATTTTTGTCCCAAAAAATGTGAAATTGAAAATGACTATGGATTACTTATTAGGCTAAAAGTAATACTTAAAAAGTGAATTCGGCAGCTCTGGGTACTGAAAAAGTGGTTAGGATTTTCAGTTATTATTCACTTTTGCGTATAACCCGGGAATAAATAGCAGAGGATTGTGTGACGAGAGCCTCCCAGACCAGACAACAGCCTCCCAGACCAGACAACAGCCTCCCAGACCAGAGAACAGCCTCCCAGACCAGACAACAGCCTCCCAGACCAGACAACAGTCTCCCAGACCAGACAACCGCCTCCCAGACCAGACAACAGCCTCCCAGACCAGACAACAGCCTCCCAAACCAGCCAGCAGCCTCCCAGACCATTAAATCTGGCGATCGCGCACATTGGATGCAGAGTATTTGTCGTAGATTCTATTTAAGCAGCAAGATTTAAATAAAAAATCTAAAGATATTTTTGCGAAAACAATCATGGACTATAGTTAATGGAGATTTGCTTCTCTGAAAGCGGTTATTTGTATTTATCCAAAAGAGCTCGAATAAATGTCTAGTTTCACGATATTTGTCTTCGCATTAAGAAATATCCACATCTGTTTTTTTTTGGGTGTATTATAGGAGTAGTTCAAGTAATTGACAACACGAACACATAAACCAGGAAGTAAAGAACTTGGTAAGGGGGGGGGGAGGGGAATTGATTAGTATAAGATTTCCCTTACCACACTCGCTGGATGTTTGACAGGCAGAAACTTGTCCGGGTAGCTTTTCTTTCGCCAAAGATTTATTTTGGCCACTTCTACTGCCTTTATTATTTTATTTTTTTACTTTTGTGAATACAGGACCCACTGTGCTAGAGGCAAGCGATACAGCCCTGCCATCCCTAACGTTGCCTTGTGGGCGCCTTAAATGTTGTTAGAAAACTGATACGTTTATTTGCATGCGTTACATTACCATAATTTGACTTTTAGGTGCTTTTAGAAGCACAGCATTGGCAAACTTAATCTGTTAAAATATTTTGAATTACAACAAAAACCTGCGTTTGAAATGTTTAAATTCAAGTGTGTTTTTTTCTTCTATCTGTTTTCATGCGCTGCGGTTTGTGACAACTTATGCCGTGATTCTCAATCTGAATGTATTTAACAGTATGTAAGTATCAAAACAGTGTAATATGCAATTAATCACAACCCTTATTTTCTCCTAATTAGGAAATCAAAGGCATGGCTTTCCCGTTTAACGCGGACGATACATCACAGTAAAAACATTCACAATTAATCAAATGCTTCACTTTACCCTAAACTACACACTGTAGTTCATCTGGTTTCATGTCACATATTCGTTATCCCGCCCCCAACTATAAACACAACCCCCTTCCCCTCCCCCTCTCCCCCCTCCCCCCTCCTTCTTCTACTTCAGCTTTGATCACTAATTTAAAGTTTGCTCTCCGCAACATGATTCGTAGGGGCCTTATGCCATTGTGGTTTCAGATGTCTCAAGACCAGGTGTCTCCGTGTCAGAGGTCAACCTGGCCTGACCCATTAGTCATCTTGCCAATAACCCTTGACCTCTGACCTGATTTCGCTGAACAATAAGTTGGCAGTGCGCGATCAAGATGGAGAGTTTGGCATTTGTGGTCATTTTGTAATAAATGGTACCCAATAAGGTGGAAAGTTTTGCTCCCTCGAGAGCTTTGTGATCATGTGATCATGTGATCATGTGATCATGTGACTGGCTATTTGACGGGCAAATGTCCTGCTCCGGGACGTGTCCCTCAAAGGATGGGTGCATTGCAAAGACCAATATCGATACGTTCAACAGAATCCTGTCATGAGCTGCCCATGAGCCAAATGCAGTGATTCTTTAAGTGTGAATGAAAAGAACTGGCATTTTGAAGTCCGTGGAATCTCTATTCTCGTTCTTTTCTCTTTTTTTTTTTTTTTTTTTTTTTTTTTTGTTTTCGTTTTACTTTGTGCCATAGAACTGATAAGTGCTTGTTCATTTACGAAAAAGGGGATAATGATAACAATGCTATGTGCGACTCTTATTCGTGTCCGCATGACGTTACAAGATGTCGTACTGCAAGTATAGTGTTCATATCCAACGCTGCATCTAATAGTCGTCATTGATATCCCCCTTCCCTCTCTTTGTGTTCAATTAATAAGAATGAGATTGACGTTTTATTGGGTAAAATGAGTCCCCAACAGGCAATTGACACCAGTCGTTTTCAAAGGAAGAAACAGTGGGAACGCAAAAAGGACAGTGATTACAGCTTACAAAAGCAATTTACCCCCTGCTCCGACAACACCCGTCCACCTTAGGACGTGTTTTTGGCTTTGGTTTTGTAAATGTCGCTTGTCTAGATTGGACAGGTCACTTAATGAGCCCATCACGTCACGTGGTCGTACGGCGGACTTTGTCAGGTGATCCCTGAGTAAGGCAGAGGATCTCGTCACGTGATAAGTGACCCTGGGGTAGAGGATCTGGATACACGATCATGAAGTGAGATGGAGGATCTCGTCACGTGATCAGTGATTGAAGTAGAGGATCTTGTCATGTGATCACTGAGGGAGCCAGAGGATCTCGTCACGTGATCAGTGGGTGGAGTAGAGGATCTTGTCACGTGATCACTGAGTGAGGCAGAGGATCTCGTCACGTGGACATTGGAATAGGCATAATTCAAAGCAATTCAATTGCTGCGCGAATGAAAACTGAGACCCGTTTCAATCCATCTGCGCTACATATTGAGAAAGCTTCCTATTTCTGTCTGCAACGTTTGGTGGCTAGAGTAACAAAGTCTGACGAAGTTTTTCCAATGTTAGAGATTATTTTCGAGGTTGGTTCCGTATAGACAATGGAAAAGGCATGTTGGCCACATGACATGTCACCTGTTCCTGTTACTACCCCCAACCTTCCCACACCCCTCCCCACCCCCAGAATGGTACTGAATTTGTTACCTTACTTTTGCTTCCATTCTGTTTTATACTGAATTCAAAAAGGCCTTTCGCAACAGTATTTTTGCTGTGACCCAAATTGAATTTTGGCGGCCCGTGTAATCTGTCAGATTTTCTGCCAAACGATAAAGTCCTACTGGTGTGATCATTTAAGCGTCATTTCAACGTTTTAAAACCATTTTAACGGCAACGAAAACATACTGCTTCTAGTGACATCATATTCCCAGTCCGGACTGAGGCTGCCAGTGTTAAGAAAAGCCTCGCCAAGCGTGTCATTATAACGGGGTCGCACTGTCTTGGGCTGTGTCTGAGGGCAATCACAGTTCGCTGCCACAGACACTTTGCACCGATATTAATATTAACTAACGTCAACTGCAAATGATAACCGAATTTGGAACCTTGATTTTAGATGCTCTGTTGGGGGGTGTCTGTTTGGTGATTATGTGAGGCACAAAAAGTGATTAGGGCTGGGATTCGGTTTGATCGATTGACCTCTCTCGAATTAGTCCTTAGAATTCAATTCCGTCACAACTTGGCCAAATTGAACTCTTGCTTCTGCTTCGTGTATCACTGTTGTACTTTGGGAGCAAAATGGTCTTTTGACCTGTTGGGAGTTCGTAGATACGTAGATCGGAACACCCAAATGAAAACTGCAAGCAACAAGTGATCTGTTAAACAAATTAAACATAACTTTAGGGGAATAATCGAATTTATTTTAAAATTTAGAAAAATCGCTGTGAATGCCAAGTGAGCAACTTCCATTAGACAAATAATGTTTGGTGTTTCATGTGTAATTAATGCCCATATAGTATATATGGAACACTTTGCTCAGGAACGAAAGTTTTGCTATGAAAAAAACACACACACACTTAATAGCCAAACATTATTATCCTCCGTGAAACGGAGGGATATAGTTATGAGCTGGTCCGCCCGTCTGTCTGTCCACAAAAAGTACTAAGTTTTGTCCGGCCGACTCCTCACAGAAGGGATTGTTGTAGGAACCTGAAACCGTGCATGGTGAAAATACATATATATTGAAGATGTGCAACGTGGCATTATTGTCAAAATCGGCCAAAAATTGACGTCGTGGGAAATTTCAAATATGGTGAATTTTTGGCTTGAACTTAGTCATGAGACGATGTTTTGTCCGGCCGACTTCTTATAGAAGGGATTGTCGTAGGAACCTGAAACCTTGCAGCGTGACTTCACCTCATTTTACTTTTACTGCTTCAGGGGGATCCTGCCTTACTGAGGCTCTAGTTATATCATTTTAATTCTATGATTAAAACAAAATTGTACTTGTATTCATCAGGTAAAATTCAGATTTAAATTGTTTTTGAAAAGACTTAAAATGTAAAAGTTTTTTTTTTTGTTTCACCATTTCAGACCGCATTACACTGGGCATGCAAGCACGGAAATGCTGATGTCGTTAAGATGCTTTGTGGCACAGAAGGCGTGGAAGTCAACGCAAAATCGGTGAGTGCTGTCGTCTGTACACTGTCATTGGCAGGTCTTTAAGCTTTGGATATGCAAATTCACATGAGACGTACCTAATCGATACACAGCGTAGACCTCGTGATTTTCCGTGTTGTATCTCGCCTCGTTGCCGGATATCGCCGAACCATTCGGTGTATTGGCCACATGCCGTGCCGCTTGCTGTCGGGACATTTTGTCTGTTTACCTTCTTATAACGAGAACGCTGTGGGCCAAATAATTCATTTTTTTGGGGGGGGTGGTAGGAGGGGGCATGCCCTTTCTTCACCTTCAGTCCAATCAGATGTCGCGGTTTTAACCGTAAGGCCCACTACCATTATTTTACAACTACTGTTCATGTAAATTTATTTAGCAAAGTTCTGTTTTTCAGTAGGTAACGTTTGTAGATTGGAGTCATTGCCTGGCTGTTTCGTCATCATGCTCACCCCCCCCCCGCCCCCCCCCCCCCCATACTTTCTCTTCTTTCTCTCTGTCTTCCTGTCTTACATGTTCCGTCTCCGCAGTCGGAGTTTTCAAAGTTATCTCCTGGTTCCACTCGTGGAACAAGCTCCATGCAGTTCAGTCCTGTAGCTCAGCTGAGAGTCGGGGATTCAGATCGCGGACCTCCTCCAGCCGTCTGCCGGTGCGTCGCCAGACTCGCTTTCACCCCTACTCTTATTTGGCATTATCTTTGGTATGTCAAATCTGCCTTGTACATATAGTTATACTTTAGGAAAGGGCGAAGGAATCGTGGAAAGTCCTACGAAAGGTACCCAGCCTCATCTACTCGTATTTGGATTATAGAAGGCACCCTTATTTCACGGGAATTCATTTTTGATATCCCCGCGTAGTGATTTAAGCAAAAGGTGCGACGCGTTGATTTATCGCAATTTTGTTACAGTGTGGAGGTTCACATCTGTGATTTCTTGAAATATGGCAAATTCAGTTATAGAAGCCGGTAAATTAACCCGTTTTAATCGGATTAGACCGTACACTGTGCAGCGCATTAACCCCTGGGGCTCGTATTTAAGCCAGGCTCCCAGCACGCGTAATCAGCATTGTGGTCTTGTTTATGAGGCAAAATAAAGAAACCTTACGTCCCTACATGTACTAAAACAGTCGCTCCCGTGTTGTCTTTAATAATTCAGTCAGTTTCCTTTAGAACGGCCATTGCAAATAGCCCTAAAATGCCACATGTTTTTGACTTTATTAGTTCTGATTTTTTTTTGTATGCTTCTATGTAATTTGAGACAAAAGCATATTTTACTGCGAAACCCGATCCCATATTAAGCACGCAACTGCGTTTAATATTTTATACCCTAATAACTTATAGAGGCAGGTGTGCCGATGGAATGGTTCCGTATTAAATGTTAGCCTTTGAAGAAGAATGAATTTAAAATAATGGGATTGATCACAGCCTCGCGAGTTTTGTACCGTGTGTAACATGTAACTGCCCTGATCGTCCACCAACCAAACTCCCGCAAATAGTGAACCGGGCTAGGGCCGGCTCCACCAGCCTCGTTAGAAAACCCTTTTCAGAGAAGTCTATTTTGCGAATAACTGCTCACAGTCTAGCATCATTGTCTATTCGACATTTACCCCTCATTGTAGATTTCATGTATCCTTTGAGAAAACCTCGATTCTCGATACACTGAAAATAGTGCCGGGTCCTCGAAGCGTTTAATATAAAGGGATTAATACAAAAAGTTATAAGAACAAAATTAAAGCAAAAATGATTGAAATATGGAAAGTCGTAGTGACAGAATGAAAAAGGCGGTGATTATTTTATTTTCTACTCAAATATTCTATTCTTCTCTTTTATTTTTAATGTCAGAATTGTTCAGTCAGATGTAACGTGTCAAATATTGCCAGCCCTTCTTCATGAAATTATAACTACTTATTTCATGTACTTCCTTTTTTCCACCGCTTAATGCTGTTAAATAAGAAACTGGTGATGCCCCTTCTTGATTTTTGATGCTAACCTTTCTGCCATGATACGTACATGTGGTGGACAATCGGGGATGGTGGGGGGGGGTGGTGTGCGGTGGGGCTACAACCGATCGTGATCACAATCAAGGATATCCTAGTCAAAGAATACGCTGACATTTGTTCCGAGGAATTCCTTACATGTGAGTGAGACGTCACACATTTCTTTCTACAGTGTCTTTCTTTCAGTTCTCGTGACATTATTTAAGTCCTGACATGTTCGTTTATGTGACATGCCGTGTGTAGCGTTGTTTGCCGACAAGGCGGCTATGATGGGCGCCCCATGCTGACAGAGCATGAGAGCCCACCCCACCCTCCACCCCTTTCACCCATTGGGGCCCAACCAGCGCATTTCGTTCTGGAAATATACTGGGTATAGGGCCATAGGCTTATGATCACCACTTAACAACGCTGAGAAAGAGCTTGATATAAAACTTTCTTGTTTTGTTTTTTATTTGGAATGATATTCATATTGTTTGTTTATTGCGTGTAGGCTGCAAAAACGAGAAGAAATAAATAAGTTGCATTATTTATTTACAAGCCTCTTACTGCAAGTATTCGTTATGGTACATTGGCCAGTAGTGAAAAAAAAATGGGCTAAATTGGCATGCCCATTTCTTTTTTCAAGCTGCAGTCGTATCGATTGGCACCTTAAAAGGCTGGTGACGGCAAACATTTCACGTCCAAACCCCATCTGGTGGCGGTTTGTTGAACTTCTTGCAAAAGCGCATCACCGAAATTGGTTAAGATAGGCGATTTAATTAAAGTGGATAATTGTGGGGTAGATGGTGTCCCCTGGTGTGGGCTTTTGCTACCGCTGCATCGATGTGTTGAGGATGTGGGAGGAGGAGGGAGGTGTTGAGAGTTATTAAAGGGTAACTTAAGGAGTAAGGGGGAGTTCACACGAAGAAGCCCGGGCGTGATCTCTTTTCACTGGAAGTCACGTGGTCCGTTGGGGCCTCACAGCTGTACACTATCCAGACGGCCACATGTTGGCCCCTGTCACAACAAGCTCTTCTAACCTCCACTAAATTAGTCGGAACTCCATCTCCCACCCACGTCAAACAACGACACAATAGTCGTTAGACCTTGACAGTTCATGGCTTGAATTTTTTATTCCATTCCTTGGTCATCTTTCTAAAGACAGATGATTCATGAAAAATAAATCAAACTTAGGAGGACTACTTTATTTTCTTTTTCACAAAGGCGCCAAATTAGTAGTCTCCTATCAAAGGAGTGTAAATCTTAGTCAAGGTTATATAATCTAACACATGAAAACAGTCTTGGCAGACACACGTCCATTTAGCTTCTGTTTTACAAGAGAATATTAGTCAAAAAGGCTTGTTTGCCCAGGCTAATAGAATGTTCTGTTATGTCAAACTTTTGTGAGTAAACATCTTTTCAATCCTTATTTTTGTGTTTAATGAGACTGCGCGTTTTTTGCTTTGTGACTCCACATCGGCATTGACTTGTGGGTGCAATCGTGTATATATTCCAGCCTTTGGTTCCAATAGAGCGGAGGTGTTCTAAAAATATTGAGTTCACCTTGAAGTCGGTTTCTAAGATTTCAGTCTTTGTTATTTTTTACTCTCCTGTCAGCTTTCCCACTTGTCGCCAACCATTATTTGATGGGTTTCAAGTTTTGACACCCCCCTATGTCAAGTTTTGTGTTTTTTGTGGGTTTGTTTTGCCTTGTATCGATGATCGTTTTGATGTAAGTTTACATGTTCACAACGTGATATCCCTGTCTTCTTACTTTGATCTTGCTAACATTTCACAAAACTGGAGTTGATCAAGTTCTATTTGAGTTAAGGAAACAGTCATGTATTCATGTTGCCTTTTTTGGCCTTAGTTTTGGCCTAATTGCACTGATGACTGCGCCGGTGACTGCAGCTCCTTGTCTCCCCAATTGCGTATTCTCAACCGTTTGGAGGACTTAAAAAATGCTTTAATTATATATAAAATTTTAGTAATTATTTAAAATTACAAGAAAGAAAAACATTTTAAATTTTTCAGCACCACCCCCCCCCCCTACCCCATATAATATTTGTGACATCACCCCTTGACTATGCAGTTAACAAAGCTGCAGGTTTGAGAGTGCTGTACACTGAATTTTCTAGAATTAATATGTTTCGATTGTTTGATTGATTTATTGATTTTATTTGTGATCATTGGTGTATAAATAAGATAGACATTGTGCAGTAAGTTGGACATTAAGTAAATATATACAGTTTACAGTAAACAGTATATATAGTTATATACTGTAGTATACGTGTAAATGCTGTGTGGCAAACGTCAACCATTACCTCGTAGCGATGTACACGCATTTACTTTGTATGTTCGTATATTCATAAATGTTTTTTTTTTTTTTTTCATTTCTTTTTTTCATGCATTCAACATCCCAACAGAATGTAAGTACATTTATTGTAATTTAAAATCAAAATAAAACAACTGTTGACATTTTTTGTAAGCCTTTAGTAGAGGTCTGGGTTTCGTTTTATTCAATTCACTGCTGTCATTCAGTCAGTAGCCAAATTCATCGTCACGTTTGTGCACATTTTAATCCTCGGTTTAATCAGGGCCTTTTACCCAAGCATATTTTTTCATCTGCTGGCTCAACGGAAAACTCGGCGCGCGCCATGGCAGGCGGGCACGTATAAATCTGAGGTCCTGTGTAATACCTTAGCGTGCAGCTACTGTAGATGCTCGTTATTCTGAGGCACCCAGTGCGGCTCAAATCGCGGATACTGCGTTATTCCGTTTCTATAAAAATATAATACCAGGGATAATTGTGAAAATCGATTAGCTTGTGCCAATGACGCACGGTAAAAAAATAATAAAAAAATGCTGCATTTTCCAGCTATGTTCCGCCATATTTTTTTTCAAAACTAAAAGTCCACTGGTGTCAGATCTGTTGAAACACGCGAAGAACGATTCAAACTATTTATTGGTGAAACAGACAGTCCTTTTCACGTTTTGAAATAGTTCGTTAAAAAAAGAACATACGCCAATACCCAAGTAATAACAATCTCATTTTGAGCATTTTTTTTTAAATTTCTAATGACGCATCCTGTTAAATCTTATGCACCATGTGGAAATTTCGTACATCATTACGGCGCACTACAACAATTTCTATGCGCCGTGTAGAAAATCGATGCGCCATGGCCCACACGCTAGAATTATCCCTGAATGTGTACGGGTGTATTGAGTTTGATTAAAGCCAGATAACACAGAATTCGGTTTAACTATATTAGATCAACGATTTTTGTTTTATTAAATACACAACACTTTCTTTCAGTCATTTAGTTTAAATGGAAGTCAAAGGAGCAACCATCTTTAATTTTCAGGTTGACGGACTTTGAGACATTTGCCACAAAGGTGCATCAGGATTTGGACATGTAATTGTTACAGTGGATTTCTTAAAACTGTTGCCCTCAAAATGCTACCTGAACATGTCGTTTAAGTTTTCAGCAAGAGGAAAAGCCCGATTAGTATAGCTGTATTATTTACTGTAGATTCCACGCTTGGAGAAAATTCCATGTAGTAAGCTGTTATAGCGGAATATGCCTTTATAAGGAACATAGCTTTTGTTCTAAAGGTAACCCCGTACTGTATTATTGTTTTCATGAAATTTTATTAAAATTAAACATTGTAGGAGTTTGCCATGCGTCCCTTAAATGGCAGCCATGTTGACAACCGCCTGCGTTCAAATTTGAACACGCGTTGGGATCAGTCCATATAAGGAAGTGCCACTTCCTTGTTTGAGCTGCACGTGTATCTTTCTATCCATTGTTCATTTCATGTTCAGTTCATATTCATTGTATATTTACCAGCTGTTTCAATATAATAAAGACCTGTAATTTCATGTTTTAGGGAACACTAATTTCTTATAAACATTCCCTTTTCAAAAGTTAGTTCATTTTCTTTATGTCAACTAAAGATAGTACTCTTATTTAAATAGAGCTGTTTTATTTCAACTGGTAACCAAGTACATTTAAACTTTGAGGAGGTCAAGCTGAGAAAGGGTTTTTACTTTTGATTATGACCTTACGAAGTTTGCTAAAGGGATCACCTACTGCTGGTTGAAGACACTTGAATGTAAACTTATGAATGAAACTGGAGAAGGAATAGCGCAGGAGAAACACTTTGTAACAAATAAGTTCAGGTTATTATTCTAAATAACCCACGGCTTGTTTAAAAGGTGTCGCTGTATTAGTTAAATTAGTTATATAAATTTTGTTGGTATGGTTTTCCATAAGATAGCTGTTGTGTCATTGAAAATATCTAATAGAGCGATAATATAATAGAATTGCTTATGTCAACATTCTCGTAATAATATTTTTTTAAATAATATTTGTTACGGAAAGACAATGCTTAATTGATCTATGAAGTTGAACAATTATGTCAGAAAATGACTGTTTTTCGCTTTGGGTTGTGTTTATTACACGTGTTTCTTTCATATTTGATCTTCAAGTGTTAATAACCAAACTAAATAAAAAGTTTATTCTTAGAGGAAAAGAGGAAAAAAACTTCACGTTTGAAACCAATTTTGCTTCAGAATTCTCCATGTATTTTTGTCTTATAGCAACGATTATGCTGCGGTGAAGTAACAGCCGAACTTTTTTTCCCTTAGGCTTTGCGATCTCTACGCCAGAAGTAGTCCACTTTTCAGTCCTGTGTACGTCACACTGCAGTGATTAATGTATCTTTATATAATTTACCATATCTTGATTGAAATCTAGATAAATAGCCGACTGCTGTATCATTAATTGCTATCTTAACGACACGTTGTACCAGAAGGGGAGACCCAAGCAGAGACAAAATGAAGATTAGACCACCATTTGTGTCAACCACAAAATATGCCTGTTCTACCCGTCTCATACAATACATACATATTGTTCTAACCATGGAAATAGATCATTTTAATGTTGAGTTATATGTCCTCGTTACTTCACTCTCCTCTATTGTTATCTTTCTATCTATTTTTTTGTTCTTATCATCTCCTTTCGCTGTGATACGGAAATCTCAATTGACTGTCAACGCTGGTGCCGTTGTGATGTGACCGATGCTTGGACTGTTGTCATTTTGTTTCAACCGACCACCTTTGGCGTTTTTTAACCAGGGGGTAAGTTCACTATTAAATGTAATTACTCGCAGATTGAATTTCAGATTCGCTAACAATGGTATCAGTTTGAAACTCTTTTTGTCCGAGGGACTTTTGCTGTTGAGGTACTGACATGTGTCAAATATTATTTTGAAAGTGAATATTGCCAATGCATTGAATGGTAAGCAATGCCAGTACATCATTGCCAGTACACGTACAAAGGAAGTAGTAGTACTTTGAGTGAACAGATTCGCACAAGTATACTTACGGCTCTTCCAGTATCGAAGCGTTACGCTACACACTACTGAAAGTGTGTACTTCACATCGCCATAACAATGTAAATACGGGACAGAAAACATTGCAGAGGAGTGCAAAAATTACCTAATTGATAAGAGAATGTGTTTGTACAAAAAATCATGAAATATTAATAAAACCACATTCGGACTGATGGGAAAACCCTCCCTTAGCCTTGCGCACTGTTCGCACTGACCTTTTAGGCTCGCACAGGCTTGGGTAAGGATTTTTGGATCAGTCCACCCGCCCCTGTGGTTTTATCGTTAACTTTTATTATATAGAAGTTTAACCTTCCCATATGAAAAATTTGTGATATTCAAACAAATGCGAACTTGTGACAAACGGAGAAATGAAGTATCACCGAAGGTTCACCGCGGGGCCCAAAGTGACTAGTGATTATCATCATCATATTAATTATCATAATAATTATAGATACCAGAAATGTTCAGTCAAGCATGGTTATGTAAATTAAATAAAATTCATTAAAATACAGTAAGAAAAAAATTGTTTATATAGAAAAGTGTCCAGGGCCAAGTTTCAAATATGATGAAGAACCAAAAAAGAGTCCGAAGACATGGGCACTGCTCAAAGGTTAAAGATATGCACTTCCATTGACATTTGGGATCACTTGTCAAATCGAAAGCGCATTTTACCCACCTTTATTTTGTTCACAAACCCATGTGCCACCCCTACTATCCTCCCAACCTATTATCGCTTCTGATGTCCCCTTCCCTTCGCCCGCCCCCTCCCCCTACCCACTGTTATTCTCAACCCATCGTTGTCATATCAAGAATTTGGGGAGTCAGAAAATCACTTTCTGTCATTTCCTAATACAAATATGGGCAAAGTAACGCTAGATTTTTCAAGCTCTCCCGGTGAAAGGTAATCGCTAAATGGTTAGGGTATTGTTTTGTTTACACTCATTGCATTGTGTTTGTACAGAACCGCGGCTCACCAATGCCCCCAAAATGACAATGTGCTATTCTTTTTTTCGACAGGAAATCTTTGTTGAAGTAAAAAAAAAAAAATCGGCCATAAAAAGTGACTCGCAAGGCTTTTAATAGATAGCTTATTTTGACATCTCGTGGGTAGTTCTTAAAGCAATTCCATGGTGACACAAGGCTTGGATTTTGTTTGCTTAAGCTGAAACCATAACGCTCAGCTGTCTCTTTTCAAATGTGATTGTCAAACCATCAAAATGGTTGCTATTGCTTTGTTGAGGCTGTTCCATGCGAAGTGACCACCAGCTCATTTTCAAATACTGGCTCCTGTTATTTGAAGCGATACGCATTGCTAAAAAGTGTATTCACGTCACAGATTTTTGAGAACTCAAAAATACGTACTGAATTCGAATCACACCCCATTTGTCCTTTAGTTATTCAGAATTCACGGTATTGGTTAAGATTTTGTTTTTTTTGTTTTTTTTTTTTTTTTTTTTGTTTTTTTGTTTTTTTTTTTTTTTTGTTTTTGTTTTTGTTTTTTTTTTTGCAAGAGGTATAGTTCCAAGTAGTACTATCGTTTGTTCGACCAACACTGTCACTATTGCCCAGATGTCATGACTAAATATCCGGACATCTCTGGTGCAATGATTCACCTGGGAAACTTTTTGGAAACGTTCGTCGATATTGTTTCTTGTCTGTCTGTTGGCCAATACTTAAATCCATTTAATGCACAAGGGCACTGTCGTATGTACTGGATGTGTACTGAACGTCTCTGAATTATGTTTCCCTGTAAAGGGAAAACATTTTGTTTTTGTACTTCCTGTTTGTGATTCTGTGTATGTAGTGTTGGGATTGTACATGACGTATATTGAACAACGCGTGACGTCATAGGATATCAAAACGTGGCAGTTGCGTCATTACTGTAAATGCCTTGCATGGGTCCAACAAGAAAGTTGTCTTCACTGCCCAGCTATTCCAGCGGTGATGTGACGTTTGCTTACAGTACCTGGAATTATTTTTCACTTTTTTAAGTACGGTAGGTCATCTGGGGTCTTCTGTTATGACAAGCATTTTGACATCATTTTGACACAAATATGTCCTCTCCCTACCCCTCCCCATCGAGGTTAGCCATCTACTGTATAATTGTGAAGGATATCTTTTTTTGTGCTTTCTGGCCGATGAGAATGGGCGAAAACAAGGTATATATCATAGGTATTAGTACACTTTTGGTACAGGCCGGTACCTTGAAAGGGGTAGAAGGGTTAGGGTTGCGTTCTGAGCAATACCTACATTAGATGACGCTGGGGTGGGGGTGGGGGTGACGATAAGAAAAATAAAAAATCACCAATGAAATGAGGAATTGATTATGTAGCGACCACGTATCAGATTCGGATAAAAAAGACCACGATAAAACCTGTCTGTAGCGACCTCCTTCAACACCGGAATATAATGGTGTTCATTAAAACCTGCCTGTCGTGACCCGGATAAAAGACTTAGAGTAATACCTCTGTAGTGACCACTTTCCAGACCCGGATTAAAAAGACGTAGAGTATATCCTAGTTTATAGTGACCACGTCCCTCACTGCTTAACTTGTACTTAGACTACACAGATATTAAGGATTAAGATACCCACGAGTCGGGTTACGTAGCCCCCCTCCCCCGTTCAGGGATGAAGTTGTTCAGTATCCCAGCTTCTAGGCACATCACAC
>OX457027.1:64348364-64353364 GCA_949752745.1 Protula sp. h YS-2021 | reverse complement strand
GGTAGATTCTTTCGTACCAATCGCTTATAGTCGCATAACACGGCCGTGAAGTCTCACTGACGCCTTATCACTTTGGAACGACCCGTGGCCCACCGCAGGCAATCCACGCTCGGGTTTCAGGCGGAAAAGGGATGACTTTAAAACCTTGACTTTTCGCTTATTCAAATTTGCTTCTTTAAAGCAGGAGAAAACATGCCTAAAAAGATAATATTCTAGGTTCTTTTTTTTTGTACATTTGCTAATGGGCGATCTCTGAATAACCGTGTCGATTAAGTAGATTCATTGCGACTCAAAATCTGTCAAATCAGACCTTGGATCACTCAAACCCCTTTGTTGTTTCCCATCGAATGGACAATATTATTTAAACCGTTGACACCGGAAATTAAAATTCAGATACCTCAAAGTGTTTCGGTTGTGTCCGCATTTTGAGTTGCTCTCTATTTCCGAATACGACGATTGCTGAGTCTAAGCATTTACTCTCATTTGTCCGCTTTCCAGTTTAAGGGGTTTTTTTTTCAAACTTACTTCATCGAATTTAACCAGGCCGCAGTATAATCGATTCCGATTCATACCACAGTTTCCGTCTTTTATGTAGATTTTATAAGTGGGGAAGAGCAGGTACAGACACTGTGTCAGGGCAGTAGAATGTATTACAGATTTAGAAATGGCTGTAAATTTTATTCTTTTAAATTTGGCATCGTTACAAAAAAAATAAATAAAATAACGAATCTGTACAAGCAGTGTTCAGTTCGATGGAGAAAGCTTGTACAATGAGCCCACCCCATAGCGATACCAGTTATATAGCTATCGCGCTTATGAACAACTGTTTCTGCATTTATAACTGTGATACCGACTCAATGCCGACTTTTCCCCCGACTTAATTCTACGGGTTTTTTTCCAGCTCAGTGCTGATTTTTTGCGACTTATTTCTACTGCTTCTTTGCTTTTGGGTTACAGGGCTACACTCCACTTCACCTGGCAGCGATGCAAGGTCACGAGGAAATCATAGAAATTCTAGTCGCCGTGTACGGTAAATAACACCCAATTATTGCTTCAAATTTTACTATTAAAATCATGGAAAACATGTTACTGTCTTTGTATTGCGGTAAAAATACTGGTTCAATTAATTTTATTTTCGATATTAAATATAAAAATAACATTCAAATATACAACGCAACGTGGTGTGGCAACACTTTTATAAGAAATGAAAAGATTTACTCCAAATAAGTGGACTTGAAAACGCAATTTTTTTCTCTATCTTAATTACGGCAATTTTTGACCATACATATTAGCGACATACTTCGCATAATATCGCCCTCGAGGCACTGCAGTTCAAAAGTGTGATTTTTCTATTGGGTGTATCTACAATCTACGGAATGTTTTATTAGTGTGTTATACAGCCAACATAATTTTACCATTGGCTACAAAAAGGCAATGTGTTGAATATAAGTGACATTTGTCATTGTCCTTAATTGCCGTATGGGCTTATTGTTTTAAGCCGCGCGATGCTGCGAGCGTCTTGTGTCTGACAGACCCCGCCGCAGCTACAGATGTAGCGCTGAGATTTTTGTGCATGTAATACACAAAATGTACCACTGTTCTATGATGTAAAACTGAAAAGCAGAAAGAAAAAAAAAACCTCAACATGCATACCAGAAACATGCCCGGAGAACTAACATCATGTACCTGTACAAAGGAGAGCATATTGATGGACTAAATGTTGATGGTTCCAAGCTCTCCCCCCCCCGCCCCATCCCTTTGCGCCGTTCCCCGTCACCCGACTATTCCCCTCCCCCCATGCAGTTAAAATACTTCCAGATTTGAATTTTACCTCTACTGAACTACTTGTTTTCTGTTTAATATGCACTGGGCCGCGTTTAGTTCGAACGCGCTGCAATTAAAAATCGGCAACTATGAAATGTCATTATAGTCTCGGAGATAAGTTTTTCATTAAGTGTATTTCGGTGTATTTGACATACGGATAATATGAATTTTCCCGGTTTCTCACACCTGAAATTATCCGCTACTGGCTGGAGGCCATATAAACATACAACTGTAACTCTGCAACAGGAAAGCAGGATGGCCAATCAAAACGTGAGTTTATGTGCGATGGATTAGAAACGGTAACAGTGTGCACACCTTTAGACCTTGTGCTGAAATCGATAAAATCATCATGTCCTCATGTATATAAACAAATGTTACTGTTGCAAAAGCATTTCTCACAGCTTAAAATTTAGTCTTGAACACAAGTGTCGCTTAAATATATTGTTATTACACTGTTTTTATTACACTGAAATTTGTAAAACTGTATCTCTTCTTCCTCACTCCCCCTTCCCCAACCTCCACTCCCGTAATGGTGCTTCTTTCACATTTATTTTGATTTTTTTTTCAGCCTCGTTTCTTAAGCAGATCTCGTGCAGAAGTCATGCTTTAAAACTGCCAACAACAGCTATCAACAACATTCAAAACTTAACCGCCTTTCTGAAAATTTTACAATCCCCTCAGTAAAATTGAAATATGAGGATGCTAACCTCTCAGTAATGTGTCGGAATTTGAGGGTGTTTTAGTGGAGAACAAGACAAATCTACCTCTGCTAAAAGTGCATTAAGTAATTTTTGGAACTGAAAATGGCGTGACTTTACATCTATGTCAATGCAGGGGATAGTTGAAGAGAAAACTGAAAATCAAAGTGTTTTATCGAAATATATTAATTGATTTAAATGATATTTTTTTTTAAGCACAGACTTCAGTTTCCGGTGTTTCGTTCGTTTTCCAGGTGCCGACACCAACATACGCGACTATAACGGCAAGAAAGCCAAGCAGTATCTCAAGAACTCGGCGTCATCTCGGACACAACGTAAGCTTGCCATCTCATACTCTGATAACGCCCTCTCTTCCCGCAGCAGTCCTGCAGGCGAGGACACTCGTGTTACGCCGCCAGGAACAAGTGTCACGATACAACATCTGTCTTTCCAGGACATTGGCCTAAATAGGAATTGTAGTGAATCTTATGCTTAGTTTTTTTTTTTTTTGTTTTTTTTTTGTTTTTTTGTTTTTTTTTTTTTTTTTGGCATATTTTGCCACAAAAAAAAAACAAAACAAAAAAAACAAAACAAAAAACAAAAAAAATAAAAATAAAAAAAGGAGAAACTTCGAGTGGGGCCTGAGCATTTTAATGTTTTTAAATGTCGGTGTCGGCCGTTGACGCAGTGATTATACAGAAAAGATTGGACTTGGATTTTTAACGTTGTATATTTACTCATGCAGTGTATATCATAGCATGTACAAAAGCCTTAATGACAGGGGAATGTGTGCAGTTGTTATTGAGATCTTTTATACAGTTGACACTGATACGCTTTATCCCAGAACAAACTGTAGCTTTCGCTTAAAAGCACTTCAATTGAAAGCATAACGCAAACAAATGAATCTTTCTCACTTATTATAGCTGTTATATAGTTGTGCTTAGATGTGTAATTACTAAAATGTTACATAATAGTTATTGAGTGAAATAATGTCTGTTTGTTTTGTCTGATAACGCTTTGTTTATATCTAATCGGCGAATATTTAGTGGGATGAACAGTACCACTTTACGCACGATCCGCGAAAATGTAGGAGGATGGGTGTTATCACTTTAGTTGCGATCCGCGAATATGTAGGAGGACGGGCGTTATCACTTTACACCGCGATCCGCTAATATGTAGGAGGATGGGTGTTATCACTTTACACGCGATCCGCTAATATGTAGGAGGTAGGGTGTTATCACTTTCCACGCGATCCGCTAATATGTAGGAGGTTGGGTGTTATCACTTTCCACGCGATCCGCGAATATGTAGGAGGATGGGTGTTATCACTTTACACGCGATCCGCTAATATGTAGGAGGATGGGTGTTATCACTTTACACGCGATCCGCTAATATGTAGGAGGTTGGGTGTTATCACTTTCCACGCGATCCGCGAATATGTAGGAGGATGGGTGTTATCACTTTACACGCGATCCGCTAATATGTAGGAGGATGGGTGTTATCACTTTACACGCGATCCGCTAATATGTAGGAGGTTGGGTGTTATCACTTTACACGCGATCCGTTAATATGTAGGAGGATGGGTGTTATCACTTTACACGCAATCCGCTAATATGTAGGAGGATGGGTGTTATCACTTTACGCGCGATCCGCGAATATGTAGGAGGATGGGTGTTATCACTTTACACGCGATGCGCGAATATGTAGGAGGATGGGTGTTACCACTTTACGCGCGATCCGCGAATATGTGGGAGGATGGGTGTTATCACTTTACGCGCGATCCGCGAATATGTGGGAGGATGGGTGTTACCACTTTACGCGCGATCCGCGAATATGTGGGAGGATGGGTGTTATCACTTTACGCGCGATCCGCGAATATGTGGGAGGATGGGTGTTATCACTTTACACGCGATCCGCGAGTATGTAGGAGGATGGGTGTTATCACTTTACACGCCATCCGCTAATATGTAGGAGGATGGGTGTTATCACTTTACGCGCGATCCGCGAATATGTAGGAGGATGGGTGTTATCACCTTACATGCAACTCGGGAATCCCATAGTTGGATGGGTACAGTTGTAGTTGATACGTAGTATGAGGCCGAAGATGTTTGTGACTGAGCTGACTGAAATGGACTCCGGAAAAGGTAGTGCCAGAGCCGTCGAAAGGGAGGTGGGAGGAGGGGGTTGTTTGAGAGTGAAACTGTGTCCATAACAGCCGGTCATTGAAGCAATTAAATGCTTCAGGGACGTTTATAATAATCGGAATTTCATCTACAAAGCCCGAGTTTTAATGGGTAAACTTTATCTCATGCTGTGAATTAACATATCCAGGGATATAAATGCAAAAAATGAAATTTATATATATACAATACTAACATCTTTACATTCTTATAGTGAAAGTCCAGATCTGAAGTATTTCTTTGTTTTAGTATTACACACAGTAAGATATACAGTGTATAAAACCTTCCATTTACAGCT